>CABHPR010152653.1:0-24943 GCA_902168415.1 Peromyscus melanophrys | reverse complement strand
CACACACACACACACACACACACACACACACACACACACACACACATTTCATTCAGCCAGAGAGTAAGTGAAATTTGCAGCAAAAATGGATGGGAATGGAAAACATATTAAGGAAGGTAACCCAGGCTCAAAAAGACAAAGAGCTTATGTTCTCTGAACACATGGATCCCAGCTACTGCTAAATGTATATCCATGAGGTGAACATCAAGAAATTCAAGAAGCTAGAAAGCAACCCGAAGACTAGAAAACAAGAGGCTTTAATGAAAGGGAGTTGAGAAAAACATTGAAATGAAATGTAAGACCAGAAGAAAATATGTGAAAGGTAAAGGGGAAAGGAATGGTCAGGGAAATGAAGGGGCAACCAAGGATGGGAGGGAGAGACTTAAGCAAAACAAAATAGGTATGATAAGATCACATGTAAGCTGGTTACTTTGTAAGCTGAATTAGAAGGTAGAATAAGATGTTTTTAATTGATTTGAACACAAAAAGGAGACTTATGCATCTAAATTATTGGCACTAAGTTTGTTTTTCTGCTGTTTTTTTAATTGCCTACAAAAGATTACCTTCCAAATAATTTGGCTGGGAATGCAAGTATACTGACTGCAAGGGCTGGATAGAGTCTGGAGATGAACATCAGCACAAGAATTCTAGAGAAAGTAGCTTTATCTTTCCCTAATTCATGTTTGATTTTGAAGAAATAAACCACTGACGGTCAAATATATTTCCTTTTTAGTTAACTGAACTTGTCACAGAAGCCTTCATTCCACCACAAGAAACTTCCTCTGAGATAACTGGTCTGTTTTACTGTCCTCAAGAACCACTCACAGGAAGGAGTCTCGACTAGGGACTACACTTATTCCTCAGAAAGAATGGCTTACAGAGAGAATGTCTGTTAATCATTATCCATGCTGGCTCAGGCAGGACATCAAGTCCCATCAACCATCAGTTCACAAGGCCCACACAGCTCACAGTTCTTCTCTTTGGCCTTAACTACATGGCCAGATTCGATCCTGAGCTTGCTCAATTAATTTGATGCTCTGGTGGGGGACATGGGAAGTGTTTTCTTGCTGACTATCACCTCTCTGGGGCTGTGAGGAGAATCTTAAAATTGTCATTTTCTTGTGCTATTTATACACTGTGTCATTCTTTTCGATCTTTACAGAGAGGTAAGAGTGCATGGGGATTTTCTTTGGAAATCCACCCAGGAATCGGAGAAAAAATTTCATACAACTTAATCTTCTCAACTACCTGAGGATTGAATTCATTAACTCATCTACTTCTACCCTAGAAGTTAGAATGAGAGAGTAGTCCAATGCTTCTTTCTCATGAAAACACAAAATGATAAACTTTAAACTTCTTTGCTATAAGGTTCTTCTCTTTTATTTCTATGTGAATAAGAAAACTGACAATTACTAATAATGCATGCCTGTGCTATTAGTCAGCCTGTATGATACATTCATGTCCATAGATATTCTGAACCATGGTTTTTATTACACAAAATATTTTTTCTTGAGAAATAATCCTTCTTTCACAGTTTCCAAATTCCCACTGTGAAACGCAAAAGCCAGCTTTTAATATGTTTTGTTCTGCACATTTTAATATTGTGCCTTCCGAAGCAAGAACCAATTAATCATTCTTACTGAATAAAAAAGGACAATAGACAAGAAAAATGATTGTGAATTGTAAATGAAATATGTCAGGATATAAAAAGATCCTCAGCTTAAAATGAAATTGCCGAAGAAAATAAACCAAAAGACAAAAGACTTCACCTTCCAGGTGCCAGCATATTTGTGGTAGCTTGGGTCCTCCAGAGACTCAGAGCCAAAAGCAGAAAGAGATTTATTATGGGCAATTGGCTGGCCTGAATATGGAAGCTACAAAATCCTGGATCTGCCATCTACAAACTAGAAACCCAAGAGAAGGGGTACTGTACTTCCATCCATGTTCAAGTTCAGCAAAGCATAAAATTGTGGGAACAGCAATTTTATTTTCTAATGGGTCACTAAGGACAACAATGAGAAATGTCCCTCTCATTTACACCCCTTAATTCCTGGACCTGTGAACCCTTGTGGGAAAACATGTACATAGTATATGAAATATTA
Source organism: Peromyscus melanophrys (assembly GCA_902168415.1). Taxonomy (NCBI): domain Eukaryota; kingdom Metazoa; phylum Chordata; class Mammalia; order Rodentia; family Cricetidae; genus Peromyscus; species Peromyscus melanophrys. Next base: position 22,841 of record CABHPR010152653.1, on the reverse strand, counting down.
GTTTTGCACAGATAGCCTCAGAAGGGATATAAACCAAATCTGCAAAGGACTACCACCTGGATGGTACTGTAAGTCAGTTTTCAAGTCCATCGCACTCTGACAATCTATTGGAAGATGCAGAAAACATGACTAGATATAGGGAACATGATATAATGAAAGGAATATGATGATATTCAAGATGCATGACAGGCAGAATGTTACAACGTAATACAGGGCATGACAAGGGTGGGCCCACTCCATCCCTCCCCCAACTCAACCATCCTATTCCCTCGTGTTCCCATCCTCATTCCCTCCCTTCTGTTGCCCCCCTCATCCCCAGTTTACTCATGATGATCTCATCTGTTTCCCCTGCCCAAGGCAATCCATGCATACCCTTAGGGTCCTCCTTGTTTCGTAGCTTCTCTGGAGCTATGGGTTGCAGTCTGATTATTCTTTGCTTTACATCTAGTATCCACTTGTGAGTGAGTACATACCATGTTTGTCTTTCTGAGTCTGAAGAATGCCTTGAACTGGTCTAATCCAGTAATCAGATTGGCAAACACCCTAACTGTCATCATAGAGCCTTCATCAAGTAACTGATGGAAGCAGATGCGAGATCCACAAGCACCAGGTTGACGTCCGAGAGTCCAGTCAAAGAGAGAGAAGAGGGATTATATGAGCAAGGGGGTGGGATCAAGATCATGATGGGGAAATCTACAGAGACAACTGAACCAAGCTTGTAGGAACTCATGAACTTTAGACCGACACCTGTGGGACCTGCATGGGACCGGACTAGGCCCTTTGCATAAGGGAGACAGTTGTGTAGCTTGGTCTGTTTGAGGGGCCCCTGACAGTGGGATGGCTCCATCTCTGGTGCATGAACTGGCTTTTTGGAGCCTATTACCTATGGTGGGACACCTTGCTCACCCTTGATGCAGGGGGAGGGGCTTGGTCCTGCCTTGACTGAATGTACCAGGCTTTGCTGACTCCAGATGTGAGGCCTTACCCTTTTGGAGGAGGGGATGGGGTGCGGTGGATCAGGTGGAGGGGGGACTGGGGGGAGCGGGAGGAGGGATGAGAGGGGGATCTGTGGTTGGTACAAAAAATGAATAAAAATTTTTAAAATAAAAAAACAAAAAGAACATAGATGAATATAAAGAGGTTAATTTAAGTTTTAAGAGTTAGGAACAAACCTAAGCTAAAGCCAAGCTTTCATACTTAAGAAGACATCTCCGGGTCATTATTCAGGAGTCAGCATTCCAAAGAAACGTAGGTTACAATTAGGTATTTTTTATTCATTTTAATTTTGTGTATATGCCAGCTTGCCAACATGTACGTATGTGCACTATGTGTGTGCCTGGTGCCAACAGAAGTTGGAATGCAGTGTTGGATTCCCTATAACTGGAGTCACAGAAGACTGTGAGCTGACACATGGGTGCTGGGAACTAACCCCTATCCTCTGGAAGAGCAGACAGTATTATCAACCATGGAGCCATCTCTCCTTCCCGCATCATTCAGTCTTTACTGCCACATAGATTAGTAAATATAGACCCTTTTGGAGGAGGGAATGGAGGTTGGTCGGTTGGGGAGGGGGGGAGACTGGGGGGGAGGTTGAGAGGAGAACTCATCACTGTGATAATATTTTATTTGTGCTGAAATGTGATATTTTATTTGTATGTTAATAAATAAAGTTTGCCTGGAGATCAGAGGTCACATAGGGAGCCATAAACAGAAGTTAGGTGGTGGTAGCCCACGTCCTCAATCCGATCACATGGCAGGCAGAGTCTCTGTGTGGTCAAGGACACAGTCAAGTATGGTGACACACGCCTTTAATCCCAGTACCCACCATAGAGACCTGGAGGTCTGTATAGAAAGGTAGTGACGAGGAAGTGATGTGGCTGGGCTTAGAGCCATTGAGAAAGCCGAACAGCAAAGCAATAAAAGCACAGTTTAGACAGGAAGAAGCTCTCTCTTGGGAAGCTATGGTGAGGTGATAAGCTAAGGTTAGTCAGTGGCTATTCGCTAATTCTCTGATCTCTTCAGCTATTACCCCTGTATTTGACTCTGTGTTTCTTATTTAATAAGACTGTTTAGAAATTCGTCTACACATCACACTGAATGAGTTCTCATCTTAAACATTTCTCTATTTGCCTTATTTTTTATGTTATGTTTTACTTTTCTTCTTTATTGCCCTTAGTATCCTCATTCATTTACTCTTTCTTAAGTTGGTTTTCCTCCTGACAACTCTGAAAAAGCAAATGTTTAATGTGAATAATGTAAGAAAAGCAGTGGATTATCACGTGTTCTTTAAAAAAATTCAAATGGAATGTGCAAATTTATCAAATCAAGTACAGCAGAAATCTCTTGAAACCTGAGAAATAATTAGTGTCACTCAAAGATAATTTGTAGGAGCCAAGATGTTTCTAATTAATAATTGACGTTTCAGTAGAAGTAGATACATTAAATACATGAATTCTGGAATATGACTGAACCAAGAACAAGAATATTTTGACTTTGAAAGTCTAAATTCTGTCAAGATTTATTATCTTTGAGTGAATCAACTGATGAATTTTATTACCGATTTAAGAAAAATGATTACATAAATATGATATGAGTTCTTGAAGGATCCACTTCTGAGACACTTTGCTTTATACTAATTGTCTTGTGTTTATCTAAGGGACTTGTTTGAAGGCCATCACAGTGGTTCTGTTTATTCTGATATGCACATACACAATCAGTTCATTGATGCATATTAATGCTGCAATGAAATAAATTCTGTCATTGCTATAGGCAATATTGTGTGATCAAAAGAAATTGCAAAGGGGAATTTTTCAGATCACATAAGCACTTTTTCCCCTGTCTACTTCATTCTCCATTTATCTGTAGGCAAATATCAGAAATGTAGTTTTACAGGTGGTTTCTCTCTCTCCTGAGAATAATTTTCCTAAATTTTATGAAAGCTGATGCTACAGAACTCCACACCTGTTATTTCTATTGCTTTTGGTAATTTCTCTATATTTAAATATTTCTCCTTTGTGAAGTATTAAATACAACATGTGGTGTTTGTTGTTATTGTGGTTGTTTTTACCGTGTTTGGTTAAATTTTGGTACTGGATCAAAATTATACTTTACTAATCAAATACTAACTATATTTATTAAATATGATTTTGCCAATAAAAGTTAATATTGTTTGTTTTGTGTCAAATTTGCATTTTGATCATTTGCTTTATTCATGCTGTGTAGTAAATATTTCATGAAGCTGATACTTACTTTTAGAACATTAATTTTAGCATGTCAATATGAAGATCATCATATATAGGACTGAGAGTACAATACAGGCATCAGACTCACATCCATACAAGAATAAAACTTTATAGAAGGTTATATTTTCATCAATGAACATTTTCTCTGAGACTCATGTAAGAAATGTGTGAGGTGTCTTAGGGTTTTTATTGCTGTAAAGAGACAGCATGAGTCTTATAAAAAAAATATTTAATTGTCGTGGAGAATTTACAGTTTCAGAGAATCAGTCCATTACCATCATGGTGGGGATTATGGTGACACCTGAATTACCAAAAACTGTACCCCAGTGTGACTGATGACTTCAGAGAGCTGCACCCTGGAAACACTTAGCTCAGCTGGTGAAATAGTGTCCCTTCTCACCAGAAAGTGTTGGTGCTATACAATGTTGCACAATGAGCTTATGAATCTTGTAATTTTCCTGAACTTTCTGGGTCTTGCACATTTTGTTTTCTACCTGTGTCTTAGGAACCTACTTCCTACACCAGGAAAGAAACTTTCCATTTGGTGAAGATCTCTACATAACAACAGGACTTCTGAGAAATGGAGAGGTGGAAGCTGAACTACTGAGAGATTATTTACTACAGCAAATATAAGTCTATTTTCCTGAGGAGAAGGAAAAAGACTATTTTGGCTCATGGCTTTAAAAACTGTAAATCAGTTTCTAATGTGGTAATGTAGAATAATACAGATTCAAATTTAGTTATTATTTGACTTCCATGTAGTCAACACATCTAAATACTCCCTTATTTAACTTATTTTCTTGAGGATTTTGTCACAATGTAGAGAAACTAAGGCAAAATGCAATAGTTTAAGTAATGCGAGACTGTAGAATACAGTTATGTGAGATGGTTGGTCAGTGAAGTTGAAGGTCTGTCGTGTGTTACAAGTGGGATATAGCTGTTGATTGAAGGGGTGTGTGTGGCACATGACTTAGACATTTCCACATGATGCAATAAGCCAATGAAAACATCATTTACAAGATACATGATAGGGAAAGAGATTGGTGATATATCATTTATTTTTTTCATGTATATTAAGCTTAAGATTTCTGGCATGGAATTGAGTATAAAACGTCATATTCACATGCTGACCAGAATTGAAGTTGACAGCATAGAATCGATAACAGAGTTAACTGATCTTTTTAAGGATACATTCAGAAAAAAGAATGATAATTGTTCAGAATATCAGAATACATTGTTCAGAAACGTAATATCTGGTATTTATTCTAAGAAAGATAAATTAAAGCAGCCTGTAAGGAACTGGAGATATCAAAGTGGACCTTTGGGTCACAAAAGTTGTAGAAACCAAAAAAAAAAAAAAAAAAGATTCAAGCTTTTTTATTTCTTCCTTTTTTCCAAATCAAATGGTGATGAACAAGTTGTAAAGGTGATTTTCAAATTAATTTAGATAGAAACCTTAATTGCACTAATTATATTTGAATCTAGAGAATATGGTGGTTATAAGTTACTGGAAGATGCTACTTTAACATCCTACACAATTGATTTAAAGAAAACAGAGCAGTAGCTAGAAAGAGAAAAGATGTGTGATGCTGGAATTTCTGTTTCAGGATGAATTTCCCTTGCCTTTGCACAGGTGTCACGTAGACTGCTGATCGAGACAAGGACATAGGAGAATAGGAGAAGGGCAATATCGTAATTAGAGAAAAGTTCTTAAGGAAAATAATAACTGGGAGAGGAGACACTGAAAACCCTGCATGCAGAAACAGTTTCTGTCTGAGAACAAAATGTAAATGCGAGGTTATCCCAGGCTTGAAGCATTTATATGAAAAAAAAAAAGATATATACACACACATATATATACATATATATATTCATAACACTGGAACATATTGCTTGATATTTAAATATTTTATGATGATGTAAACAGAAAGAAATCAGGCAATTTGATTACATAAATGTTAAGACTATAATTTGACCAAATATCATAAATATGCATAAAATGTTGAAATAACAAAACCCTGTTAGTGATGTGAAACACAACACAGAGTAAAGAAAATATGTTATAAATAAAAGACAAATATATTCTTAGAATAAAACTCCTATGTTAAAAATACCAAGAAAAGCAATGACTACATGTGATATAGGAAACAGCAAGAAACGTTTGTTCCCATTTAATGAAGAAACAATGGGCAAACGGCACAGCTACCTGTTTACTAACCCACTGGAGGTACTATAGGCATTGGTAGCTATCACCTTACTTCCAGCACTCCACAGGGATGGTAAAGGGTAGCATAGAGAAAGCCTTATGGAGTTGTGTGATAAAACCGAATTCCTTCAGTAGGCCCCTTTACGTGGGTGTTGACATTCACAAGGGTTTCTTACCTTTACCTTCCACATTTTATTCTCACTTTGTGTGTGTGAGGAGAGTCAGAGCTTGGGCCCTGCCAGCCCCTGTTGGTGCTGTGGTCTTAACTCCACCTTGAGTTGCTTATACCAACTCTCACAGACTTGATTTTCATGTAATTGACTCTTGGATTTAGTCTGGAGACTCTGATTTCCATTAGAAAGATGTAGTATAGGTAGGAAAACATTCACAGAGGAGGAGAATTCAACAGAGAGGTGGAGAGAATTTTAGGAAAGAAGATGCATAAGCATTTCTAGACAAAATACTAACATGGAGAATGCTTAGCAAGTATGATCAGTGATATGTGCATAGACAGAGAATGCTATCTGGTCATTGGAGAGAGCACTTGGCTGGAAACATTGGCAGGGTTCTCACTGCTGCTAAATGTAAGATGGAAAAAAAAAAGCCTGAATTTTGAAAGCTATGTTTAGATTTGAAGAACGTAGTCTTCCCCACATTGACTGCGCGTCTATCTGTTGTTCACCAGCTCATCTTTCAATTCTTTAAAAAAGGGAGGAAAAGGAAAAAAGAAACAGAAAATTGATGTCTCAGAAAAAGCAATTCGAGAATAGACAAATAACTCCATCATAATTCAAAATAAACCACGGAAATTGCTTCCATTTTCCTGAATGCTACAAAAGTCTTGTAAAGGATACTATCTTTGTATCTGAAATGATCCTGCCCCCCTTTGCTTCAGCAGAAGCAGAGGTTCAACAGAGAATGTGCAATGGAAAGGCAGGAAAGAGTTGGGATGCATTTTACATTAATTTTCTTCAAAGGCTAAAATCTAAAAATGTTAAGTTACAGTTTCCATTAGTTTGGGCTCATTTCTAAACCTTGACAGGTGCCTGATAATATAATCTCATGTACACTGTTCAGTGTCACAAATGGAAAAGTTAGCGGTAAAAGTAATTTCAGACAACATCATGATTTATCATGTCTTAATTTTTTACAGCCCTCATTGAACCTTTTCATGTTCAAGGAATGACTGGATTCAGACTTATATAGTAATGAAATTCCTTGATGTCAAGAAAGACAGGGCAATGACATTCTACTTCTGCTCTCATAAGGGATGCTCAGTGACAGCTAAGATGGTAGATAATTGACACTAATTGGTACCCCTGATTGCCGTGGCAGATCCTCTTCATGATAACTATATGTGCAGAGTATCTTGATACTCTCTTATATTAAATACAGGCCTCTGTGAAATCAGCCCTCTGGTATCTACAACTGAATAATAAACATGTTTTTAGCTACTGGATGTGATTACTCCAATGACATTATAGCTTCAGCTTTAGAAATGCATTTAGAAGTAATGTACAAAAGCTGTGGACTACAAAGAATGTATTCCTTATGAAGTTTTTCTTGTGTTCATTAACAGACAAGTATAAATGTAAAAAATTATTCTGTCTGAAATATAACCACAAATGCTGCTGCTGATGTATAAAGACCCTGCATGTTTCTCCCCTTTAAAGTGATATTTAAATAATTGAAATCTTATTAGATATGATTTTAATCCCTTTTTTCCTCTTAATATCTTCAAATAATAAGCCTTTCCCCAGTGTACTCCCACAACATTGCCTAATAGCAATAAACATTTTTAATGGTTGCATACAATTATATTAAGTGGTTCCTCACCATGTACTTGGCCTTCCCCCCTGCTTGGAAATGTAGGTTATTCAGATTTTGCTATTATAAAGCTAACTATGTTTAATATCTCTATGCATTCTGATCTTCTCAATTTTTAATTGATTTTTGTATAAACAGTTGTAAATTTCCAGAACATCCTCAGAAATTCTTAACAGTGGAGGCAGGTTACCTAACTGTAGTACAATCCATACTCTGCTCACCTGCTTTAAAATTAAGCATTAGGAAGACATTCCAGCCTAGGCCATAAGTCTTTCCCTTATTTCCTCTAACTATATTTCACTGATGGTGAGGGCAGAGGCCTTGCTAATAAATTCACTTGCTGGTACTATGAGTAAAGGAATTAACTATTGGCAGCTTTTGAGGCTTCAAAAATTAATGACACTGTATTTACACTTATTGTTTTCAAGACTGGCACTTCAATTTCACATGAAACAAGTGTATATCATAAAAACAATAAATCTTTTTTATGCATATATGTAGCTGTCTGTGCATGTCTAGATGTGCTCTGGTATACATGTATGTGGATGTTCATGGAGGCCAGAGGACCACATTGACTCTCATTCCTCAAGTATGGCCTACCTTCTTTGCTGAGTCTGGGTATTTCATTGACCTAGAGCCCACTGAGTCAGCCACGTTGACTGACCAGTAAGATAGGGCATTGATCTGTCCCAAACTCGCTAGAACTGAGATTACAAACATGGAGCATCTTATTCACATGGGCTCTGGAGGCCTGGAATACGGTTCTCATGCTTATATGCCAAGCACCTTTCTCCATCTCCAAAATCAACGTCTATTCTCTATTTTTCAATCTGTGGATTTTTTATTTCCATTTTGCATATAAAAACTTTAAATATCTTAGGAGAAAATTCTAGCCAAAATAATTCATCGTTATTTATTTAGAACATTTTGGTGTTTTTTTTTTCCCAAAATTAAAAAAAAAATGCTAAATGCATCATGCCTGGAATGGTTAACAGATTGTCTCAAAATTACATACAATGAATTCCCTCTTTCTTGATATATATACTTTCTCTTTTATCACATAATAAGATGATATTTAATAAGTGCTATTTCTTGGCAGTCAGTTCTGTTTTATCACTCTGATCCTCTTATTTGACATCAGCTTCACAGTATTTAAATTAGGTCTGGGTAGGATAGAGCTCTCTCAATTTCTTCTACATTAGAATTCTTTTTGTAGTCTACCCTGTTCACTTTTCCTCTTAAGTTTTGGAATCATTTGGTGGAAGTTTCAAAATAAATTCTGTTAACTTTCCCAGGAGAATTGAATTAATTCATTAATGAATAGGGCCTAAGATCCATCTAAGACTAATTCTCCCAAAATAAGGGGATAATATGAAGTTGTCATTTAATATCCTGAAGATGGCTTGTCAAAGTCACCTCGGTCAAAGTAAGGGAAGCTGCTTTTTTTGCAGTGGGCAGTGAAAACAGAAATTCAACTGGTCATGGTGTAGAGAGTAAATGACTGTCGAAAGCTCATTCATAAACAGGGCATCTGTATCAACATTCCAAGGAACACCTTAGAATAGAGGGCAAAAAGGATGTAGGATCCGGAGTTTGGGGAGGACTGCTGCAGAACCGTCTTCTGGAGCTGGCACGTCTACTGTACCCAGTGCCACTGCAGCTGCCGTCGCCTGCACAAGATCTACTTAAAACTGGCTCATCATCATTTCATCGAATGTGAGGGATGTTCTTCAGGTCCACCCATCACTGAGGAATTGCTGGAAGTTTATGGGTACTGGAGGATTAATTTTCTTCAGTGGCATCCTGGTGAGTTGCTCATGTTAGAGTAAATAACCTCTATTCATGTTCGCGTAGTCACTCATAATTAAATACAACTGTCGAAAGAAATAACATCAACTTTTAATCGTCTCACGACCAAGGTTTGAGGAAAGTAGGTAGACAAAGTATAGAAGCTGAATGATGGGGAAAGCGCTGTTAGTACGGTCTTCTGTTCATGATGTAGCCATTGCACTCACCAACTCACAGCAACTGTAGCTACCTATGTAAGCCCTGCATAAAATCAAGCCAACCAAAACACCAGTATAGAGGAGGTAGATAGACTCCAGGCCCTACCCCAGACTGAGGAGATACTGGATAGTTGCTGGCAGAGGAGAAATTGTTCTTTATTGAGAACATGGCCAATGGCAGGCTTTCCATCCTCAACTGGATAGCTCCACACCCATGTACATGTGGCAGCTCTAACTGGACTTACTTGGTTATAAAAAACTAACCAACCAACAACAACAGCAAGAAAAAAACCATGAAGCCGGGTGGGAGTGGATGGGGAATATATTAAGGTAGATGTGAAGGAAGTTGGATGGGGGAAATGAGAAGGTAAACTAGGTTCATATTTCATTGTGTATATCTATGAAAATTTTAGAAATGAGAAAAATATTAAGTGACAGTAAAGTAGGAAAGGAGGTGCTGAGAAGAACAAGCTTTCATTGGAAGAAAAACGGGAATTAATAGATGATAGGAAAGTGTTGAAGACGACTAAATCCTGCCTATATTTATAAAAAATTGTCAAATTGCAAATAAATAAATAAATAAATAAATAAATAAATAAATAAATAAATAAATAAATGCTTTCTTGGCCATAGGACTCCATTATTCATTAATATGACTCCTCTGTGTCATGATATGATTATTATTTATTAAGTTTTACGAACCATTGTCTGAGAACATTTTGAGATATGGGAATTACAGAACATCAGTAGGCATTCCTGTGGCTCATGGTGAATATATAGAGCAAGTAGAAACCAAGATACAATATTGGTTGTGACATATACCCAGAATCCTACATAAAGCAAGGAGGGAAGTGTGTAAAAGGTTCACAGCCTAACACTTATCTATCCAGACACCAGAGTGTTGCATGTTTCTCATACTACATTAATCACAGAAGATTGGACTGAAAACTTATGTAGAAAAAGGCCTTCTTACCTTTAATCAGCATAAGCAGTATCTAATCCACCAGTGTCTGAGCTAAATGGGCAAAGTTATTTTTCTAGTAGCATTACATCTCAATACTCTATTCCATAAACAGTATTTGAATTCTGTGCAATACTCCATGTATATCTAAAGTAGTACTGTGCCCAGAAGTATTCTTTCATAATATTAATTTTCCAAGGGAAGATTTTATTAACACATTATTTTCTCACCCAGAAAACTAAAGGAGAGACTACCATAATAGTTTTCTGTTTGATTTGTTTAACTACACCTCAAATGATTTTATACAGGGGACTTTTAATGATTAAGTCATAAGAAAAATAAACTGATAAGTATCAAGGGTCATGATGAATACAAAAAGAAGAAACAATAAAAAGTAGGGAATTATTTATTTTCTCCTTTTATTAAAAATAGATTATTTTCTGGCCAGGCGGCCATGGCGCACACCTTTAATCCCAGCACTTGGGAGGCAGAGCCAGGCAGATCTCTGTGAGTTTGAGGCTAGCCTGGTCTACAGAGTGAGATCCAGGGCAGACACCAAAATTACACAGAGAAACCCTGTCTCGAAAAACCAAAAAAAAAAAAAAAAAAAAAGCAAAAAATATTTTCTCATACTATTTCCTGGTTACAATTTCCCCTCCTTCTATTCTCAGTTCTTCCTACCTCCTTTCCCATCTAGATTTACTCCATTTCCTTTTCTCAATAGAAAAGAACATACTTCTAAGAGATAACAAAAATTCATAACAAAATAAAATATAATAAGATAAAACAAAAACTATCACATCAAAATTGCACAAGGATAATAAACAGAAGGAAAAGAGCCCCAAGAGAAAGCACAAGAATCAGAGACCCACTCATTCACATACTCGGGAGTCCTATAAAAATAAATAAACTGATATAAAGCTATAGTATATATCCAGAAAACTTAGTGCAGATCAATTTTGGTCCTGTTTTTGCTATTTCATCCTCTGTGAATTTGTTTAAGCTTTGCTCAGTTGATTTAGAGGGCCTTGATCTCCTGTTATCCTCCACCATAGATATTCCTGAACAGACAAATGGATAAAGAAGATATGTTACATGTACACAATGAAGTGTTACTCAGCTGTTAAATAAAATGACATGATGAAATTTGTAGGCAAATGGATGGAACTAGAAAAAAATTACTCTGAGTGTGGTAATCTAGACCAAGGAAGATAAATATGGTGCACGTTCACTTATGTGTGGATGTTAGCCAGTAAATAATTGATAACCAGTCCATAGTCACAGAGAGGTCAGATATCTCCCTAGGATGGGAAAATAGATTTTATGAGTGGACTGGGGACTAGGAGTGGGGGGTGGGAAAAGTAAGATCAGGTAAGAAGAAAGAGGGGAGATCAGCTTAAGGCAAGGAATGCAGAAAGAGAAGACAGCTAGAATTAAGGGGCATTTGAGGCATGGTATTAAAACCTAGTGCAGTGAAAACTTCCTAAAATACATGAAAGCAATCCAAATGAAGTCTCCAGATAATGAGGGAGATGGCTTCCCAACTGGCCTTCTCTCATTACTAAAAGAAGGTCAGTAATAGGTCTGGGTTAAATCCAATAGAGTTGTTGTCCAAAGGGGTCACATGGAAATCCCAAACAACCTAGGCAGTTGCCAAGATAATAGGTTGCTCTCTGAAAAAGAACATCAAGATTCCATTGCTTGAGATAACACCCACACAACTCATTGAACATGGAATTGTCAAACTGAAGCCTACATAGAACTTTCAATCCCATCTTGTAGTTGTCTTTGGTATGAGACAGTATCTGCGGGCTACCAAAGGAGAAATATAAGCATCAGTGCAGCCACAAACCCTTTGATGTACAGTACTGTCCTACCTGCAAAATATGCTAGTGCAATGGTGGCCCATAACTTCAGGGAGAAAGCAGCCAATGTCTGATTTGCCTTAAGGCCCATTCCACAAGATGGAACCCATACACAGCACAGCATGGGTGACCAAGAACTAGAAACCAGATAGTCCAGAAACTTAGGGTAAGACCAAACACTACTGATTTACAAAAAGAAAAAGTAACAAGAAGATTCCTAATGATATTCTGCTATAATCACAGATCAATGCCTTATTCTTCCATCATCAGAGAAGCTTCCTCCTTCAGCAGATGAGAACAAATGCCAAGACCCACAGACAGACATTTAGACTACTCTAAATGGGATGTCTCCATCAAATCCCCACCCCCAGAAGTCATGGAATGTCACAGAAGAGGATGTGGGAAAAGTAGGGAATGATTTAACATTAAATCTATTAGTCAAAAGTCATTCAGAATCCAGCTAAGCTGTAAACTCAACTCACTTAAACAAAACACATTCAGCTGTTTGACTCTCTGTCAATTACTTCTTTATGCACTAAATTCTCAATGGGGTTTAAAAAAAATAAAGAAATCATCTCTTAACTCTTTGTAAAAAAAATAAATAAAAAAGAAGAAATTTCGGATAAGAATCTGATCAAGGAGGCCAAATTGATGAAGTGAGGAATGATAGCTATATCATTTAATTAGTGGGATAAGGGGTATAAATATTTGGTGGCTGTAATCGATTTTTACAAGTTTCTCCAATATTGGTCAATATGATAGGATTCCAGGGAAGGTTAATTGCTACCCTTTGAGGTGGAAGAACAACCAGGCAACTAATGTAGCCAGCTTCCTGATTATTTGGTCTGATTCAATGACCAGGTAAGGAAATACAGACACTTTCACTTAAGGACTGTGTGCCTCTTACCCTTGTACTTGGGAGGCAGGCAGAAGCAAGGCAACAGAGAATTGGAGAGCAGGCTGGGCTACTCATCAAGGCCTTATGTCTAAATAAATAAATAATAGTAATAATAGTTATTATGTAGATCTAATTATTATGTAGTTATAAAAATGGTTCTTCAGTAGCCTGATAAATTTATTGAAATCTTTCCAGCTGACCTCTAACAAATTTGAATATTGGACATTTTAACAGCATGCTCATTGATCTATGCTACTAATTAGATAAAATCTACGTATTTTACAATCTATGTGGATAGTGTGTACCTTTTATAAAAGTACATGTGTTATGTGTTAATTTTAGTCATCATTTGAATGTCTAGCTTTTCAAACTGAATATGAGAACCAGAGACTTTGTTTCTCTCAAGTGACTGTGTTGATCCACTTAATGACAATTATATTGACCTTGTGTGTTGCATTTCTGCTTTCCTACTGTATTGACTACTTCTTTTGCTTCTGGTATTTAAAAGGTTATGTTTCAAACGGGTATTTTTATGTCTATGATGATACATTTATCTAAGTTGTCCTATTACCAATAAAAACTCAGGTGTCAGATATTGGGGTAAAAATCTGATAAATCAAGAAAGTGGCAGAGGAGTGACCAGCTGACCCTCTCTCCACACTGCCCACATCAAAAGAACAGCCCAAAATCCAAGTGCCTCCCTTCTCTTTCTGTGCATCTCTCTATCTGGCTTCTCCATGGCTAATTCCGGTCAGTTCGTGGCTAACTCCACCTCCTGATTCAAGGTTACTTTATAAACAGCTTCAGAGTGTCAGTGTGATCAAGTATCCTACAACACTATAATAAAAGGCATGAATGTATTTTGTCTTTGTTTATTTATTAAATGTTATTATTTGAATATGTGACCTCAATTCACTCTGACCTATCTCCAACCTCATCTCTAATCGTACAAAACACCTTCTGATTATCTCAATGTTGGTTTATCAGTTCCTGAGAAAGAAAGACTTTCAAAGACATCATCATCTAATAGATCCATGATGCTCATTCACGCTCCATCTGTCATAGAAATTACTACACTGGTTTTCTATCGACTACATTTATTGATCATTTCTCTTAAAGATTTTTTAATACTAACCTTTATTTTGTCTAGTAATTGTGAGATATGAGCATTGGATTTTATCAAAGTATTAAAAACAGGTAACTATTTATCTGACTTTTAAAAGTCATTCATTTAATTAACATGTGTGTAGCTAGAGTTTTCCTGCCTGGTCCACAGTCAGGACAAATCTGTGTCACCCGCCAGTCCCACAGCTGCTCAGACCCAACCAAGTAAACACAGAGACTTATATTGCTTACAAACTGTATGGCCGTGGCAGGCTTCTTGCTAACTGTCCTTATATCTTAAATTAATCCATTTCTATAAATCTATACCTTGCCACATGGCTCGTGGCTTACCGGCATCTTCACATGCTGCTTGTCATGGTGGCGGCTGGCAGTGTCTCCTCAGCCTTCCACTTCCCAGAATTCTCTCCTCCTTGTCCCGCCTATACTTCTTCCTGCCTGACCACTGGCCAATCAGTGTTTTATTCATTGACCAATAAGCAACATGTTTGACATACAGACCATCCCACAGCACATGTGCATCAATATTGCTTGTATACTTGTGGATAATGCTTACTCAATTACAAGAATCCCCATTCAAGAATTCCCATACACTCTCCATATCTATAGATAATTATTTCTTCAAGGATTTAGATCTCTTTTTAGGATTTATCCTTAAGTTTATATTAACCAGACATCTCTAGTCTTGTGCCTTAAAGGATAAGAGAGTTATCCTTTGAGGACAATTTTTCTAATTTTTAGGTTGACATAATAAAATACCAACATCAAATGTGACCCTCTTCTTTTCACTCGGCAGTCACTACGAAGGGGACAGTCTCCCAGTGGAACTCAACCTTCCTAATGCTGTGACCCTTTAAACAGTCCCTCATGTTGTGGTGACTCCAAGCTTGAAATTATTATGCTGCTCCTCCGTAAGTGTAATTTTGCCACTGTTATGAATTGTAATGTAAGTATCGGATATGCAGACTATCTGATATGTGACCCCTGTGGGATTGTGACCCACAGGTTGAGAAGCACTGTTATAGGCAGAGGGACTTGCAGCGTCCAAGGCAACAGTGGGAAGCAGCTCTCTTTTGACTTGCATGTGAGCAAGAAGGAAATCTTTGCTGTGTAGCCCCTGAGGCCTTAGAGCTGTCCCTTGCTGTCCCATCTTTTATTCTAATCTTATTAGTAAGGGGACTGGTATCCACAGTCAACAGAGATAATGATCTTTCCTTAAAACTCCATCTATTATTCCTTGTGAATTCATTAAAAATGAGTGAAAATAATAAATTCATTTCTTGCAGTAGCCCGTTCAATTGATATAAATAATATTAAGTGACTTATGTGTAATTAAGTGGAGTTTTCCCTAGATTTTTTTCTTTTACACTTATTTATTTATATTGTGTATGTGGGGTTGGGGCATGCGTGTGCACAGGGTACATGTGGAGGTCAGGAGACAGCTTGTGGGAGTTCTCTGTTCCACAATAGGCGTTCCAGGGATCTCATAGTGTTTGGCAATAAGCTCCTCTACCTGCTGATCCATCTCACTGATCCATAAGTTCATAGTTATTTTGTTTTGCTATTTGTTTATGTAGCTTTGCTTTGTTTTCTTTTAAGTTGGAGACATTTTCCATGGGGTCTAGTTCATTTACTTCTGCAAGTTTGCAGTTATGTTAATGTTAGCAATCTCTACCAGATAGTATGAAAAAAATACCTAGTCCACTCAAACAGAAAAATCTTGCTTTATCCAGCCCAAGATAATATCCACTGCCAAATTTTTCCATCTACAACCCTGATAAATCAGATATATATATATATATATATAATCAATGACCCACAGTGGAAAACGAACGTAAAAATCCTTTGAATGTTGTGATTCAGAAATAAGTTTTGTTGACACCTAAGGCAAAGTACAACTGAAGCAAGTTCTACATACGTCAGTTCCACTACTGTCCAGTGAAACTCAGAATCCATGGAACAGGAAGGGAATTAACAGGCCGCAGCACACACTGGAGCCTCATCTGCCCTCTTCTGCTTCTCTCTGTGGCATTGGGAAAGTGAGCCTCTTTCCCTTCCCTTTTTTTTTTCTTTTCTTCCAACTACTCAAGGCAATGGATTTAGTCACGGCCGTGAAGAGCTTTGAAGCGGAAACTATTACGTCATCTGAGAACGGGCTTTAATGAGATTCCAAATGGTTCAAACGGAGGCCAGAATGGAGCCTCATCCCACTTCGCAAAACGCTTTTTCTCTCTTCAAATAGACATTTCCCCCCTTATAAGCCGTGAGTTTATTTCAATTATGCTTTTGTGAAAAATATTCTTCATCAATATATTTTGAAAGTTCTGTTATACTGTGAAATCCACCCAAGCCTTTACAACTATGCTTTGAATTGATAGAATTTTCCTTATTCTCCTAATTTGTCTCTTCACTGAAAAAAAAAAACCAAATAAATAAATACATAGAATACAGAAAAGTATTATCCGAGCTAAGAAAGACCTAAGCAATTAAAATGTATGCTGTGGTAAGCTTAATTAAGTTTCTTTGTATATTTGAGGACATTTAGTAAATAAAAAATATCTTTACTAGTAAAATCTTGAATTATGTAATGGCTCATTAAATGTGAACAGAAAATACTTTGTAGTGATTTAAATACTGAATACCTCTAATGTCATCAGTTTTGTTTATTGTGCATGAAATACACTATTTGGCTTTCTGAGGGTTCCAGTTTTATGATGTTAATAGGAGCGCCAAGTCTGTGAGGGTGTCTATCAGGGTCTAAAGATATTTGATCTTGTTTGCTATGAGAATTGGGAAGAGACAGAAAGTTTTCCCCTGCATACTTGAAATAAATATGCTATTTACTAGTATTTTACTTCATCTCTAGTATTCTAATTTTGATTTACACAGTTTTATTTATATTTCCTAAAATTCTTAAAACTATACCAATGAATTTAGATATGCCAGATTTCTTAATATTTATTGAAAATATCTTCTTCCTTTTTTAAAACATTATTCTTTATTTATTCTTTCAGAACATCACATCATGTACCCCAATCCCATTCACCTCCCAGTCCCTCCTTATCCTCCCCTCACTCCTGCAGCATCCCCTGAAACACCACCTCCAGAAGTCAATTAAAAACAAAACACATACAAAATCCCACCTCACTCCTTTGTCTTTCCAACACCTCTTCATTCATTCTAGTGGCACTGGGTGCTGCAGTGTGCCAAGCAGCATATTCATTTGTCCAATCAGCCCCACCCACGAGATGTTCATTGCAATGTGTCATTGGTCTGGCTCAAGTCCTTTGGCACACCATCATCACTGGACCCTCACTGAAATTCCTCTTAAAGATCCTGATGTTGTTCCAAGTCATAGAGATCCTATGGTTATTGTTCCACAGGATCAGTCCCTTCAAACACTCCAACAGGTCATAGATGTGATAAATGTAGGGTTGGCCAATTGAAGAACCAGGATGTGGGTCTGGGTGGTAGCTGAGCTGGTTTGTCTGGGCCACTGGAACCAATCCCCTCAAATGAGGTGTGGAGCCAGCTCTCATAGGCTCATGCCATAGAGTCCAGCTCTCCCAAAACAGTGAGATGGGGTGGGGCCGTGTCTTCTGAGTATGGGGGCTAGACCTCCCACAGGGAACCAGGCCAGCTCTCCTGCTTTAGTGTGAAATGAGGGGCAGGGACAGCCATCCCAGGGACAATGAGGGGTGGGCCTGGCTAAGCATGGCTACCAGATTTCAATGTGCATGGTTCCTACGACCCCCTCTGGCAACATGGGCCATGAACATCATCACAGACCCCAGCTGCAACAGGACCATGGATCCAGACATGGCTCTCAGCAACAGCTTGGGCCCAGACATCACCATGGCCCCAGTTGCAGTACAGGCTGCCCAGAGCAGTATGGTCTTGATGGCACCAAGGCCCTTGTACACCACCTGGTCTCAGGTGGCTGTCTAGACCCCAGGCATCTGCAAAGCCCTTGGTGGCAACAGGAGCCATGATGGTCAAGTCAAAATCTACCAACATTTCTATGATTTAATCTCTGTTCTTGGCTTCTCCATCTGTAACTGAATTTTCAGTAGGAAGACATGATTCTTGATTTCTTCAATGGCCACCTTAATGGTGCCATTAAGCATTAAGCATTACTGCATTACTGTAGTCAATGTATATGCTCACACTGTCTATGACTATATAGGGGAAGACAAATGTGTATTTGTGATACAGGTAGGCTTTAATCCCAATCATCTGAGCAGTTGCACTGACCCTTTGTCCTATGGAACAATTTGAAGGAGGGTGTACAATTCGTAAGGCTCACGGAGGAATCCAGGATAAATGAGAACACACACACACACACACACACACACACACACACACACATACACACACGTTCATACATATGAAATAACTAAGTGCCACTTTGTGCCCACACCACCTCAGAGAGTCAGTCTTATTTTCCTGTCTTGTTCCCTTACCTTCTGGACCAGTAAAGCTATCACCCAGCTTGGAACCCTAAATAAATCCCCTCTGACAGAGGAGAGGTTTGTAGTTTAAGAACACTTATAAGCCTACTTTCAAAAGCTCTTATTTTCTCTTCCTCATATTTTTCCCAATATGATTGACGTCAAGGACAGCCATTCCATTAAGAAAAACATCTCACCCTTTCATTTTGTGTACTTGCTTTCTGGCCCTGAAAAATTCAGTCAAAGCTTGTGGAAAAAATAAAGAGAGCTTATGAGGCTGGGAGCACAATAGGGTGTGGAATACTAAGGGGAGTTGGTTGTATTGTATAGATATGATCAATAAGTATTATATAAGTATACGAGATGTCCAAAGAATAAAAATATACTAAAAATAAATACAATAAAATAGGTACAATATATGGTTAATTTTTCCATTACCCAGATTATTTACTAGTCTGTAGCTACCATTTTATAACACATTTAAGTGTTAAGTTTTCTGGGTCAAGTGCTGTTTAAAATATTGAAATTGTAAATGAAAATTGCATCATTCACACCTTATTGAAATCTGTGAAGAGTTCAAGAGTATAAAGCTACATAACTTATTTTCAACCGTGTAATCCCTAGTACTGTTTTCTTTTTGAAGCACTGAGCTAAATCTATTTTCACTTTCTTCAACTACAAGACAGATAACATGCTCATATTTAGTTGGGAGACATAACACTCTGAACACATCTAGAAAGTCATTTACACAGCTTCTCAGAGAGTGCATGTACCATAAACTTTAGGGGATGTTTTAAAAGCATGGAGTAATTTCAAAGTACTGTCAATCACTTCCTTCAAAAGGCTTAGGAAGATATGTGCACATGTTTGTGTGCACTTGTGTTTCACAAACTTAAAGTACTATTTCAGGGTAAGAAGGAGAGACACATGGAAAATCTGTACTCTGTGTACTTCAGGTGCACAGCCCGACATTTTAATGCATATGTACAGTAAAATGATGATGGCGATCAAGTAAATTAACATTTCCATCTTCTCCCATACTTCATCTGTGGTACAGAGACCTAAAAGTCTATTTTTAATACAATTTATGGTATAAAATATGATAACTACATCCCTCGTGTTAGATATGATAACTCTATGCTCCTCCTTCATAACTTCAGATAATTTCTATCTGTTGACCTATGTCTTCCCATTCCTTCCTGGTAACAAGCAGTCCACACTCGTCCTAGGTATTTGACTTCATTTTAAAATTCTATGCGTAAATGACATCACACACTATATTTCTTTAAAGATTTGTCTTATTTGATTTAGCTTAATGCACGCCCTCCTGCAATGCCCCCCCCCCCGTGCAGACATGCTGTTGCGAATGGCTGTATTTTTAAGACACGTGGAAGTAATAATGTATCCTCACCCATCACCACTGAAGGACTCTTGCTCTTTTCATGTCTTACTCATCATGAATAATTCTGCAGTAAAGACGGAAGCACAGAGTTTTCTGTGAGTTATTGATTTCACATTCTTTGTATCTGCACCGAGAAAGGTAATTTCTGGGTCATATGGGGATTCTATTTTCAAGTTTCAAGTAGCCTTCATGTAGAATCCCCAATGATCGCACCTGTGTGCATTCCTGCCAACAGTCCCCTCATTCTTGTTAGGCTGTATCTCATTTCTTTGATACCCGCCTGGTTCCCAGGGACAAAGTGACATTTCATTGTAGTTCTCATTTGCATTTCCCTTGTAATATTGCTATTGTGACTGTCAGCCTTTCATTATTGTGACAAAATATTAATATCTGTGATAGTCAACTTAAAAGAGGACTGATTTCCTCTGGAATGCTGCTGAATAGGTTTCAGCTCCACTGGTTGGATCTTGTGTCTGGATTGGCTTAATGCTGGAAGAGCATGTCAGAGGAAAAAACAAAACAAAAACCTTCTCATTTCACTGAGAATGGAAATCCAAAGGAGTGAGAAAGCAAAGAGCCAGAGCCATGTCCTCTTATTTGGGTGCATATCCCAAGTGACCTAACTACTTTCCACTAGGCCTCCCTTGTTCAATGCCTACATCATCACCCAAGTGAGGCTAACGACCAAGCTTTAAGTACAAGGATCTTTGTGGTACTCTGAAAGTATAAGGTATGACATCCTGTAAGAGTCTCCTCTCTTCTGCCCCTCTCTCTTCCTCCTCCATCTCTTTCTTCCCTCTCCTCTCTCCCTCCTCTCTCTCTCCTCTCCCTCTCTCTCCTCTCTCTACTCTTTTCCCCTTTTCCCCTTTCTATTCCCTCTGCCTCTCTCCTCTGTACTGGGAAATGAACAGAGGACATTGCACATACTAGGCTGTAGTGGGTAGCTGTTCCAGCTTTGATCTGGAAGTACTACCTCCATTGAGGCTTCCAGTAAATGTCATGCCTACAAGGTGGGCCTGAGACGGGAGCCCTTAAGCCCTGAGATCCAGATGTGCCAGCTGTTCCTGGAACCTGGATGCTGGATGTAGACCGAGCAGAGTTCTCCAGAGAACACCGCTGGACTGCACTTCACCTGTCCCAGACCATGTAACCTATCCCTTTACTTGTAAGTTACCCCACAAAATAAACCTCCCTTTTAACTACGTGGAGTTGCCTTAATATTTCCACCAATACTAGGCAATTACCTTAAAATGGAGATACATGCCCGGACAATTTTTTAAAGTTTCCTGTATTTATTTGCATACTTTCTTAAGGTTAATTTTTATATAAAAACAAGTATCATAAAGGAAACATTAGCAGTTCATAAAAAGCATTTGAGTATTTATTTTTAGAGGAATTCTGAATTTTGCTGAAGCTCACAGAGAAACATATCTAATGAGATAAAATGTGCAGGTGTAAGTGACCAATTTATCGAACACAATGTAAGAACTGTCATTAGAAGTTGGTTCATAAGCTGGTTTTTCAAAATCACTGTGTGAAAACTAGTCATTTAGTTATAAACGAGTTCTTAAAAAACCCTAAATGACAGCCTTTACTCTATAACAAATATAATCATGCTGAGGATTTGAGAGGCCAGATGCTGGGATTAATAATATGTATGTGTGTGTGTGTGTGTGTGTGTGTGTGTGTGTGTGTGTGTGTGTGTGTGTGTGTATACATACATATATATACATATATATACATATATATATATAATTTAAAACATTAAACATTTTTCCATGAAGAAATGATAACCTCTTGATATGAGATTCAGAGACAAAGAGGATATTTCAGTGTTCCTATAATTCTGGTTAGACTAAGTGCAAAGGGATGAGGCAAATGCTTGGAAGCATTGTTGCATATAGTTGTAAGAAAATCTCAGTGATGTGTGTGTTTCCTATTTGAGCCTGCAGCTCAAAGACACTGAAGAACATCATGGAAAAGCATCATACCTGAACCCCCATTTTTTATATTGATCTGAACCTTGGTTTGCTGAAATCTTTTCCCACCATAGTGAATCTCTTTTTTTTTTTTCTATACACACGTTAATTTCATGTTACTTCTTCCAATCCAATCTACATTGTATTATTTTTTCTTTCCTACTTGCTCTAGCTAGAACCTCAAGTAGTGGTGCAAATGGACATCTTTGTTTTGTTTAGGATTGGAGGCTGAAACATTCTGTCTCTTTCTCCTGATTACGTTTCCCATCAGCTCGTCATCTCTTCAACTTCTCCCACTGACGTGACCTATCAGAAATATAAGTATTCTTTCTATTTCTAATTTGTGCAGTTTTTATATAAAAGACACACAAAAAATTGTCCGGTATTTTGCTGTGGTTAATGATATGGCATTAATTTTTGTATTTGGTTGGTGCCTTTATTACATTGTATTAATTGATCTTCAGATATCAGAATAGCCTTTATTCCTGAGTTAAATCTTACTTGCTTATTTATGTAATAGTTTTGATATTATGTAGAGAATTTTGTTCACAGTGCTTGGTTGAACCCACAGGATTGAGAGGACTAGGAAAATAGTCCACCACTGTGGTAGTTTAAAGGTAATTGGTCCTCCTAGGGAGTGGCACTATGAGGAGATGTGGCTTTATTGGAGTGTATGTAGCCTTGTTTGAAGAAGTGTGTCACTGTGGAGGTAGGCTTTGAGGTCGCCTATATGCTCAAGCCACGCCCAATGTCTCAGACTACTTCCTGTTGCCTGCACAAGAATTAGAACCCTCAGCTACCTCTCCAGTACCATGTCTGCCTGCATGCCACCATGTCCCACCATGATGATAATGGACTGAACCTCTGAAATTGTAAGTGAAC
>CABHPR010152652.1:18902-45283 GCA_902168415.1 Peromyscus melanophrys | reverse complement strand
ACTGCATCTCATCCTGGACGTGCAGACATCCAATGAGGCAGTGTGTGCAGCCGGCTGGTAAATGCATGGGGTGCTGGAAGATTCTATAGAGTGCAATGCAAAACAGCAATTAAAATGTCCCCAGATGTTCATTTTGATGACAAAATAGAAGGCTTCTGAAATAGAAGACAAAACCCAGTTCAGGAGCACTCCATGCAGAAGGCATCCTAAATTTAGCTATAGCATTAAGTTCATTTGTTGAAGGAAAGCTATGGGGCTGGCATCTTTGGTTCCCATGGCAATTCTCTCCAATAGACAGGTTTGCTCCTGTAACTATGAATTTCTTTTTGCTTGTACATTATTCATACGTTTTAAATGGCACCTTCTGTCACGGTTTCCCCCAGATACTAAAAACTTCCTCCAAGTTCCATTACAATTTGAATATGTAATTTCTTTCCCATAAGCAAACCACAAAAGGAACTTAAGTTCAAATGAGATCATTGCTCTTCTGTCCTGTTGACATAGACAAGATTTGAGAGAGTCACCAAGCCAGATACTGGGAAGTAGGAGGGCCTCCCACTCTTGTACAAGCTACAGTCCTTGTGAACAACTTCTGTTCACTACTACCAAGACAAACACAGCCAAGTACATTGGGGGACTTTTACTGGAGGCCCTATGAGAATCTTGGTCCCACAACTCTGTGGTCCACTGACATTTTCTTGGGGACTAGGAAAAGAGAGGGTGGGAAGAGTTTGGCTCTTGTGTATTTTGGATAAAGAAAGGAACTGAAGACTTATGGAACAAGAGCCCTGGCTGCCCATGTGACCGCTCTGTTATGTGCATTCACATGAGTTACAGAAATTAATCCACAAAGTAATCCTTTGAGAGATAGAAGTATTAGTGTTTCTGGCTATTTTTGTACTGCTGTGATGAGACACCATTACCAAGGCAAGTTATAAAAGGAAGTATTTAATTTGGGACTCACAGTTCCAGAGAACTAGAGTCAGCAACGTTATGATGGGGAGCATGGCAGCAGGCAGGCTTGGTGCTGGAGCAGTAGCTGAGAGCTTACATCTTGATCCAGGCAGAGAGCTAACTGGGAATGGTTTTTGAGACCACAAAGCCTGCCCTCAGTGACACACCTCTTCCAACAAAGCCATACCTCCTAATCCTTCCCAAATAGTTCCACCAACTGAGAATCAAGCATTCAAGCATGTGAGCCCCATGGGGGCCATTCCCATTCAAACCACCACAATTAGAAAATTAGTTAAATTCTAGAAGAAACTAAATTTCAGTACAGCTAAATCATTTGCTTAACTGGTATGGTGGCTCATGCTTTAATCTCAGCTTTTGGGAGGCTATGGCTGGTGGACTGCCATGAGTTCAAGGACAGCCTGGGCTGCAAGTGAATTCTAAGCCAGCCTTGGTTATAGAGCAAGAGTCTCAAACAAACAACAAAGGAAACAACACACACACACACACACACACACACACAGAGAGAGAGAGAGAGAGAGACAGACACACACACACCACTGCTTGTTTCAGGTGCTAGAACTTGACCCTCAACACATCCCATCCCATCCCCCATATCCCTATACTGGGATGGTTTTTGGAGACATGGATGCCTATCACTGTACCGACCTTAAAAGCCCAGACAATAAAAGAGAGAAGACAGATGCACATAATTATTAAAAGTATATTGAATACTTACCAGCAAGTAACATGTTTGGGGAATTGTTTAAGATATTTATTTATTCAAATTATTCAGATATTTGTCTCTCTAAATGAATGTTGGGAATTGTGTGTGACTGTGAAGAGAGACAAACAGAGGCCCTGTTGTCAGCTAGGTCTGTGCTATGAGAGGAAAAAACAAAAGTCAGACACTATCTAAAAAGAAAGCTGGATTTCCTAGCAAATCAGAAATCCTTTTAAATGGAATGCATTAAGTCTCTGAGCTGGAAAAGAGAAATTGCCTCTACTGAATGGATAGTGTTCAGTGGCTGTGCATCACAGACCTGTCATGGGAGATGGGTGCAGAACTGGGGCAGTGGCTGATATTCATGGAAACATGAAAACCTGATGGAAGACTGCAAATGACTGAAGGCCAGTGCCCTGCCGTGTACAGTAGGGAAAGGTCCTGTTCAAACTATGTTAAAGGAAGCCAATGTCCTCACAATAGGGTGGTCTGAAAATTCAGATGACACTCACAAATTCAACAGTTTTGCTTTCATAGCAAAGCTCACCCACCCAGGATCATCTCAAGGGACCTCTCTGGCCTCCAATGTTTTATCAGAACTACATGCAGCATCAATTGGGGATGCTATAGGGGATGATGTACCAAAAAGAGAGGGAGGCTTGATCACCTCTGCTCTCTGTAGTGCACCAGATGGTGCATGAGCCTACAGGAAAAGGAAATTCTGTATGTTTATGAGACATGCCAACCTTTAGTTACCTTTATTTTCTACATGTTTCCACCATTAGTGGTCAAAAAACAACAACCCTATGGAATAGTGTTTATTTATTATACCAACTAAAAATAAGGACATAATTTATAGATCATTCTAGAAGCATCTGGGAAATGAACACATGGACTCCAACAGAAGCCTGGCTTGACCCTAGCAATGGCAGACCGGCTGAGAAATCAAGGTCAGTTTGTCTAAGATGAAGAGGAGACCAGCTAGCTACAGGACCTGAGTTCTGGCTATGAGGCAGCATCTCAGAAAGTTCCCTACACAGCCAGTTCAAGCCTCTGTGTGTTTGATGCCACACCTTGGAGAGGGCAGGGACCCAAAGTGTCATATCCACTACTGCTGGCCACAAGGAAGGAGGGTGCCTCTGCAGAGGAGCACCAAACCCACTTATTCTTCCTTTCCCTCATTCTCCCATCTTTACCCACCGGGTACCCCGAGTTCTGATGGAGGGAACCCAAGTACAGCCAGAGGCACAGTATACAGTGGCTACTTATGTCCAGTGGAAAACAAGGGGCTGAGACCTCCATGTTATGTGAAGTTTGTGGGGACCAGGAGGGACTATGTCAGGAGCAGGTGTGTTCTGACACTCAATGCCCTCCCCATATATATATATATATATATATATATATATATATATATATAGAGAGAGAGAGAGAGAGAGAGAGAGAGAGAGAGAGAGAGATCCTGAGAGCACAAATCCCTCTTGCAAAGCCCATGGAGAGGTACTTTTATGCCTCATCCATCTGTCATCACAAAATTCATAAGAGCTCCCTGAGTCTCATGACAGGAACATTTCTGTGGGGGTCACACAGAATGGTTCAGATCCCCTGACAGGAAAACAGTGCATGCCAAGGTGAAGACTGGTGAGAAAATCCTGCTGAATAAACACCATGGGCAAACGACTGGGAGAGAGAGCGAGGTGTGCTCACACCCACTAACTGAAAACCCTTCCGAGTTGCTCAGACATTACATAGTGACAATCCGATGCAAACACTGGATTAGTGACTTCAGAAAGCTAAGGCGCTTGCGTTGTCTGCAGAAGAACAGGATTTAACTGTGTTTTGAAATTCCCATCAACTACTCAATGTGAACTGGAAAGTTTACCATTTACGAACATAGTCAGGGTTAGATTTTGGAGAGTCTCCATTCCAGGTCAAGGAGCAGAATGTAGGTGAGGGAGAAGCAGGGAGCTTGGAGCAAATGAAGCCATGAAAGCAGCCAGAGGGGAGCTCCTCATCTGTTCCTTCAAGAGCCCAGCTAACCAAACTGGCATCTTAAACTCCTGCCCCAAAAGGAAAAGATGCATGCATTTCCCCTTAATTTGGGGGTCTTTCAGGAAAGTTCATTTTTAAGTTATTCTTGCCAAGGCATATTGGTCAAGGTATTTTTGTTTTGCTTTTGTTTTGTTACTATACCATCAAATTTCTGGTGAATTTTATAAGCAATCAAAGGGAAAGGGGACATTTTTCTGCACGTTCCTCATGAGTTTGTTACCTGGTTTGATTTGGGAAGCACTGAACAGCATGCAAAGATCAATACTGAACTAAAACCATAGTTAAGAAAACAAAATGCCAGGTGGGAGAGATGGCTCAGCAATTATTAGCACTGGCCAGGGTTCGATTCCCAGTTTCCATATGGTGGCTGACAATATCTGTAACTCCATTCCTAGGGGGTCTGATGACCTCTTCTGGCTTCTGTGCATAATGCATGCACTTGGTGCACAGACATACTTGTAGGCGAAACACCCATACACATAAAATAATAAATAAATAAATAGGTGAAGTAACAAATGGAAAGGCCTTCATAGGCCTGGAATCTCTTTGAGGATTTACTGTGGGCTCTGTCTTAACTGCGGCAGGACTCTCTCGTGGGAGGGCAGAGAGGCCTGCTAGTAAAGAGGGGCGTTTTAACCGGCGATCTTTGATGCTCAAGATGCAGCTAAGCCAGCTTCCACTTCCTGGGTGCTCTCCTCTCGGCTGTCTCTGTAAAGAGCTTGGTGTGCAGACTCACCTGGAAGGGATCCTAAGACTGTTCCTGGGTTACTCAAGCCCCTGACCTCTGCCCTGCAGACCTGAGGGAAGCTCTGGACAGAGAGGGGGGCTCTTGGGTACCTTTTCCACCAAGATCCATCATGGGGAGCATGTGCATATTGACGTTCTTCTCCAGACGGCTAACGAGGAAGATAGCAACAGGGGCCATAGCTGAGTCAAGGCGAGGCTCAGAGCCACCGCTCTGAAAAGGTCCAGGTAACGAAGGCAATACACAGATGCTTCAGCTTCTGAATGCAGCTGAAGTCGCCAGGGACCTTTCTCAAGATCTACCTGTACACAGGTCTGCAGCATGGCTGTTCAGGTGCAACCACACATATGTACACACACACACACACACACACACACACACACACGAGTCAGAGAACAAAGTGTGAACCCGGAACTGTCATAGCAGAGAAATACCCCCCTAATCCCAGTGAGAACTCACTTTACACACTCAGGGAAAATAAGAAAGAAGTCCTTTCAAAATAATAGAGCATATGTCCAGTTTTGGCTAGCGCCCCAAAAGAAACCAGCCCACACAGAAATTGTTTGAGGCTTATTCAGGTCTTCAGCTGTAACATTTTAGGCATGCTCTTTGGTATAGGAGAGAGCCTAATGGCTAGCTGTGAGCCAGGGGTATTTCTTTGTGTTACAGGAATGAGCTTTAATTGGTGGCAATTAATTACCGAATATTAGCAGAAACATTTTCCCAGCAACCTAAACTTTAATTATGTTACAGGTACAAATCTCTTTCCATAGTTTTTAAACAGATCTGGCCAATATGCTATTGATCCTTGAGTACTCCTTTAGCAAAATTTTATTTTGTATATTTTAATATTTCCTAAGCAACTTTAGTGGACTCTTTATAACATCAACTTATTGTTTCTAGTTCCTCTGAGAACACTGAAAGGTCAGAAATGGGAAACAAAAGATGGAGAGGGGCCAGGCAGGAGGGATTTGGAGATGGACTCAAGGTAGCATCCATGTGGCTGAGGAAGGGTAGGGGACCAACTTCTTAAGGATTCATCACTGCCTGCTCTTCTTCCTCTAAGGGAAACCCAGGGGTACCTGGGGGAGGGGGGCACAGAAGGTCTTCATATGTCAGAAATCTTAGAAGCTGCTCCTAGATGCCAGGTGACCCTTCTGTCCCCTTAGCCTTGGGAAAGATCCCACAAGTTGGAAAGGGCATGCATCAGTTTGCATTGCTCAGAGGGTTCCAGCAGTCAACAACAGCTGTGCTTTTCTGCCTTCTCCCTGGGTGCCAGGTGGGTTTTCCTCTTCTCCTTCCTCCTGGTGTGATCCAGGCCCAAAAAGTCTCTCTTTCACTGTGTCCTGACAAATAGATTGTGTGTGTTTTCTTTTAATGGCCTGGACTATCCTCTAGCACCCCAGCTGTGCATGTCAAACAAAATGTATTGGGGTCAGTTGGATTCTCACACCACACTGAACTGCACATCGTGCACACAAAGGATACTGCCCAGCACATGTGTGCTACAAACCTTCACTGAGGGATGGTGTAATTGCTACAGTAGCCACACAGACTGGGCACAGACTGTCACAAGTCTCTCTCTGTCTCTCTCTGTCTCTCTCTCTCTCTGTCTCTCTGTGTGTGTATGTGTGTTTCTCTCTCAAATTTCAAATATAGTAATGCAAAGTGCTTCCGTATCTAAACGTCCTATGCAAATGCAAACATTTTACAAAGCACACACAGATAAAATCAGCCCAGGCTGATATATGCTGAGCAGGGAGCTCTGCGCTTTGTGACCTTTATGAAGAAGAAGTGCATGTAGAGAAATGGAGAGTTCTTTTTAATGTTATAAACAAAGGTGCAACCCCACAGAGAGTGTGTGAACTCTCTTCAAAGAGGGACACGCTTTAAAACTGAAGGAAAATAAGAAGGCAAGCTTCCTGTTTCAGGGAGAGGAAGAGGAAGCTTTCAAAAGTGTAACAAGGCAGGTGGCCTCAGGAAACTCAGAAAAGGGTGCATGGAAATATACCCTGACCGCCACCGTGGCATTTTAAAGAAACAACATTTGTATTTTGTTCCATAACTAAATGAAATCAGTCAAAGCTTGGGGAAAGTACACGTGTTTGCAGCACAGCCCGTGACTCGCTGCCTCTGGCTTTCACTCTGCAGGAAAAGAGCTCACCCTGCAGCCTGCTGGAGCTGAGGACAGATGTGGCCACAAATGCCAAACAGCAGACCGCCACCACAGGCTCACACACCTGCAGATGACGACATCACTGGCTCTATCTCACCCCAGAAATCTATTAACATGCAGAAACAGGTGTCATCAAACCCAAACCCACTCTTAGAAAGCATTCGCCTCAATCTGCCAGAGAGTGGAAACTGCAAACTTGAGCCTGAACTTGCACTCGCCTGCAGGGAGGAGCCCTCATCCTCAACCCAGACTTCCTAGGACAGCTGCTTCCCCATGTACAAAAGATTCCAGATGGGGCCAGAACAGAAGCAGAGAGAACTCTTTTCTCTGAGTGTTGTTTTTTCCTTTGAGAAGTTTGGTCACTTGTTTTGGTTTTGTGGTTGCTGTTGTTGTTGTTGTTGTTGTTTTCTGTGATGTAGCCCAGGCAGGCCTCAAATTCAAAATCTTCCTGCCTCCACCTCCCAGGCGAAGGACACTACGGCTGGTTCAAATGCTGTCTTTTCTCTAGCAAAAAGTAGCTGGTACCAGTTAGTCCTTCCTGCTCTCTAGCTCATGAAGCAGCTTTTTCTCTTGAATCCAGGCCTAGGTATAAGGGGGGTCTTCAGCATATGTAGATCATTAACCATCCATGTGTCTGGGATGTTTGAAAATACTCCCGGAGATGAAAGGAAGAATGGTGCTGAGCAAACACTGTCAACAGTGTGATGACTGCAGAAACCGGGAAGAAAGAAATTGGAAAGCCGCTGTTGTTTTCTCTCATGTCTGAGATTGTCTTTAATAAAAAATATTTTAAAATACGTAGCAATATTTCCAGTTTTCGGCCTCGCCCCTCTTCCCTTCCTCCTTTGTAACAGAACCATGTTTTGTTTTCCACGACCGACCGACCCTTCTCTGTGGATCTGCTGTGCCTTACCAATCCAGCCATAGGCATCCCGATTGCCCACCAGTGCCAGCCTTAGAAATGACCACATGGGTCCATCTGGCCAATTTGGAATGAGAGGAAGTCTCTTGAAGGGTTTCTGGAAAAGGTTTCCATCTACTAAGAAGAAACACGGAGGAAGGTATGGGTCCTCCTCTGTTGCTAAATCCCATCACAGATGCCTGTGGCAGCAAGTACACCAGCAGCCATTTTGTGACCACGAGGGAGTCAGTCAAGACAAAATTGACAGGCTGAGGGCTGCAGAGAAGAGAGATCAAAGCAACCCTGGTCCTTGAGGATGTCACTGAGCCGCAAAATAACGCCCCTGAAACTGCTCCACTTCAAGAATCATTAAGTGATAAAACATGTAGTGAGTGTTTACAGCGGTGGGGCCGGGGTTTCTCTTTACTCACAGTGAAGTGCATACTACCTGACCAAGAGTAATTGTGAAAGAAGACCCTGGAGTCCAGCAGGGATCATTAGCAGTGTCGTGAGTCGTGACACAGTCAAGGCCATGGTGATCCTGCACGAGAGCTCGATGTCCCTTACACGTCCTCTCACGGGCCTTATACTAGTCTTTTGGTTCATAGCTATGTCGTACATTTTATTTCTTTATAAAGATACATCCCTGTATTTCCTACTTATGAGGTAGCTCTTTGATTTTTCTGAGAACATTTTCTCAAATGGGTCTTATAGTCACTACGATTCCAAGGTACGTCAAGATTCCTAGCATTATTGGAAGACGGTGATCTTCATGAAGCGCCCATGTGGCCTTGGACAGGTTCCTTGACCTCTGAGAACAGATGCCCTGGCCTTCAAAACAGACTTGATTCTACTCCCCTCGGGGGCTCTAGTAGCTACAGGGACAGGGTTTAAGCAACTGCTTGTTACTGAAGAGCCAGCTTCTGAAGCTCTGGGCACACAACTGAGGTGAAGTTTGCAGAAAACACAGTAGCAGTGAAAGATTTCTTCAGTTCAGGCAACCAGATACCAGCTCGAACACCACATGAATCCGAGGCATTCCTGTTACATTGTGGGACCACAGCCTTGGTTCAGAACACCTCACGCAAAGTCAAGGACCGCCGCCTGAAACACCTCCACTCAGATTCAAGAGCATTGTGTTATTAATTGCAGTGGGTTTTTTTGTTTTGTTTTGTTTTGTTTTAAACACACAGGGGGGTTTTTTGCTCTTGCAGAAACATAATGATTTAACTACAGAAAACAAAGATTTTTTTAACCATTTGCTTACATCATTCCTCCATATGTAAGTACCAAATTAATAAGTAGCTCTTTAGGTTACAATGAGTTAGAACAGTTGATTTTAAAAACCGCTGTTTGAGTGGCTGACTTGAGTTTCATTTTAAATATGAGATAAGTTTTTGTTTGGAATTAGGATGAAATCCACAATCATTACAATGATACAAATAGGGAGGTGTGCTGATTATATGGGTGTTTTTTTTTTCCTGTCATTTTAACACAAGCTAGGATATTCTGGGAAGAGAGAACTTCAATTGAGAAAATGTCTCCATCAGATTGGCCTGTGGACAGACCTGTAGAGCATTTTCTTGATTGAAGATTGGTGTGGGAAAGCCCAGGCCACTATGGGCAGTGCCACCCCTTGGCAGGGGGTTCTGTATTATACAAGAAAGCAGGCTAATAGAGCCATGGAGAACAAGCCAATAAACAGCCTCCTCCATGGCCATGACCTCCGTCAGTGCTGCCGCGTGACCTGTGAGTTGTAAGCTGAAGTAAACCCTCTCATCTCCAAGTTGCTGTTGCTCAGGGTCTTTATCACAGCAATGGAATGCTAACTAGGCCAGAGGAGAAGCACCTGTTCCCTGCCAGGGAGCACAGAGATTTTTCTTTTGCTCATGGTCTTTATCACAGCAATAGAATGCTAACTAGGTCAGAGGAGGAGCACCTGCTCCTTGCTAGGGAGCACGGGGATGTTCGTGAACCAAACCTTCTGAAAACATGAGCAAAAATAACCATTCCTCCTTTTAAGTAGCTTATATGGAGCCTTCTGTTACATGGACAAGAAAGCTAGCTAACACAACAGTGCCTTCCCGTGAGCCTCCACTGAAAGCCAAACCAGGGAGGCAGGAAGGCTGCTGCTTTCTGCTTCTGTATCATTGTCAGGCCACCAGAGGTGGGTTCAGAGTTATTGACCATGTTGAAGAGACAACCATTCTGGCCCACTCATTGCCGTAATTAATTGAAAGCTAATTTACTCTTTATATCTAAACAATACAAATTCAACAAATAAAATAACAGACCTGATTCAGTCTATGCTAACTGAGCACATGATACCTTCCAAGTCCTGAAGATGGGGGAAGAATGTTCACTGTGCTGGTCTCTGGGGCCTCTCTGTCTACAGTGGGTTTCTACCTGGGCTCTATTCATGTTTTGGGTCAGATGATTCTCTGTTCTAAGGGGCTGTTCCATATCTGTGTATTATATAATGTAACTACAGCCCAAGCCTCTACCCATCATATGCCTGAAATAACCTCTCTGACCTCGGGTTAGCCAAAAATATCACAAACATCCCTTGGGGGTCAAAATCGCTCTGGTTTAGAAGCAATCACCCAGGAGGAACATCAACAAATCAAAAAAAAAAAAATCATACTAAGGCTAGAGAGATAGTTCAGTCAGTAAAATGCTTACCAGGCAGGAAGGAGGACCTGAGTCTGCATCCCCAGCACCCATGGAAAAAGCCAAGCAGGGTAGTAAATACCTGTAATCGTAGTGTCATGGAGAAGGCAGAAGGATCTCTAGGCCTTGCTAACCAGTTATTCTTGCCAAGTGTGTGAACCACAGGTTCAGTGAGAGACCTGGTCTCAGAAATAAGACAAACAGCCTTAAAGGAAGGCAACTAACCTCAACCTCTGGCCTCTACATGCACATAAACACAAGTAAGCATGTACCTGTACACACACACACACACACACACACACACACACACACATCACACATATAAATAAATAAATAACCACACCATATACCACTAAGAGGACAAGTACACTGGCCCAGTATATGTCAACAATCATGTGAATGAGTCGGAAGAAACACTTGATCCCTGGAGGATGGCCGGTGGATGCTGGCATACAGTACACAGATAGGGCCCCTTCCACACCCTTACCCACTCATCATCCATCCCCACCATGGCCTCCGCAGAGGACAGAGATGAGCTGGAACATCAGAGGCCGATGCAGGCAGAAGCAGGCATGCCCACTGCAGGAAAGTGCTGGGAGTGTAGATTTCGACAGTAGCTTCTTTCTCTCCGTGGCATTGGAGGCTCTACCAACCTCAACAGGAAACAAAGGCTAGGTGATAAGATACCTCAGGAAAGAAGAGGAAGAGCTGCCTCAGCACTCCTTCCCACTGGGGCTACAGCTGAGGGTGTGAGTACTCCCCCTCCTAAGAAGTGCCCAGCCCCTCCCGGGTCAACCTCCCTGTGATTTAAAGATGACTTTCAGGATTTTTAGGAACATGAGAGACCAAAGTACGATTCATACAGAAAAAAAAAAAAAGGCACACAGGTAACTAGTAGGAGATAAATGTAAAACTTTCTGCGGCTAGCTTTGCAGAATCTTCAAATTGTGCCGAAAGTCTCGCCATGCAATAAAACTTGAGAAAATACTTGGAGAATCTAGAAGCAGATCCAGGCTTGCAGGTAAGGCAAGTACAGCAGACAATGAGCCAGTCCCCACCACCCAGAAGCAGGTTCTTCCTATGCTGTACTCTCGCCCCACGTTTCCCCTGTCTGGCTGTCACCAGCACTACGGAGCTGGCCCTGGAAGAGCTGCAGCAGTATTGCCTCTTTTGGTGACGCACTGAGCATGCTCAGTGTGGTGCTAAGCGCACTGCTGGACTTCTCTGGGCTCATGTCTTGCTCTGCCCTCTGCCCAGCACTCAGTGGCAGTCAGCCACGTGGAAAATGGAGTGACACCTGCCACTTTCACCAGAGCAGAACATGGAGCTGCTTTCTCACTGGTGAGAGTTGCAAACAGCTGCACCCCATTCCTTGGTCCCCAGGGAGAGGTCAGCTACGGGTGAGTTTTCCAGATGGATAGGAGGAGTTGTGCCTCCTGGAATGTGACCTCAGGACCTGCACCCGCTCCGAGGAGGAAAATTAAGCCAAGCCCAGCACGTTGGCTCAGCGCCCCCTGAGGGCTCAGGAGACCCCAAGACTCTCGCCTGGCAGCAGCCGTGTGGGTGAAGAGCAAGGTCAAATCCAATTACCGCAGGCTGAACTGCCCCAGTGAGAAGGCCTCACTCAAGCTCTGTTCCATCTGGAATGTCCACAGCTGACAAAAGATCTGGCTGCACCTGTGTTTATGTGGCAAGTCTTAGAAAGAGAGAGCCGAGCTGAGCTAAGTGCATTTGCGCATCGAACAGCTTCCTGGAAAGTGGTAAGGTGAGCCAAAACATGAACTCCAGGCCTCACCCTGGGCACATAACACACACCACAGTTCCAAATGAAGGACCCCCTTGGCCCCCACACAGGAGCCTTGGAAGACAGAACTGGAAACCCAACCTTCTTGAAAGAGCCCCGGCAAAAGGGGTGCAAAGATTCCTTCCCTACCACAGCTCTCTAACTCACGTTCATTAACCAAAATCCCATTACAGAAAAACTCCTTTTAATCGAAGTGAGGCCATCAAGATCAGGACCCAGGACACCTCTCACTCTGTCCCCAAACTCCTCAGAAGTGTTTCCAGTCGATCCCTTCACCCTCCCGGGACACCGTTAATGTATAGCTGGGCTTCTTTAGGTCGTACAACTGGAGTCACGTGATACGTGTACCCTTGAGCCTGGATCCTTTCATTCATTACAGTGACTTCTATTTCTGAGTGTATTTATTTCATTACATGGCTGTGCTAGCCTCCGTCCATGTCCCGGGATGCTGGGGATTGTTTTCAGTTTGAGGCTGTTATACATGAGAAGTGCCGCTAACATCTGCACGCAGGTCTGTCTCATCTCTCTTGTATAAATATCCAGAAGTAGAATCACTAGATCGTTAAGTATATAACATTATAAGAAACTACCAAAATCTTTCCCCAAAGTGGCTGCACTCACTATTTTGCCTTCTCCCTGTAATGGGAGGGTCCACATCTCATCAGCTGGTTTGTGTGGGCTGGAGGACATTGGCTCTTTTAAGTCATTCTAAAGTACATTCCATGTATTTTCATTTCCTTAATAATTGATGGTGTCAAACATCTCCTCATGGTTCAAAGATTTCTGTTCATAAATTAAGCCGGGCTCCTTTGTTTTCTTGTCAAGGGTACCATAACAGTTTTTATACATTCTTCATCCAAGTCTCATGTCAAATGTGCATTCGCAAATGTTTTTCTCCCAATTTGTAGATTGTCTTTTCATCTTTTAGCCCTGCTTTTTCAAACAGCACTTGTATTTAATTAATAAAATCTACTTTTTCAATCTTTTCATTTATACTGCTTTTTTTTTAAGACTGAAGAAAGCTGTGCCTTGCATAGGGTCACAAAGATTTTCTCCTAATTCTTTTCCAGGTGTGTAGCTTTAAGTTTTACATTTAGGGATGATATGTGGTAAGGTGTGTGTGTGTGTGTGTGTGTGTGTGTGTGTGTGTGTGTGTGTGTGTGTGTGTGTATACACACATATACAGTATATGTCTGTCCTTTTACCAATCCTACACTGAACTGGTTACTGTAACATTATAATCAGTCTTGAAATAAAGCTCTTTATGATTCTGTTTTGTTTTCTTTCATTTTTAAGATCGCTGGCATAATGGATTAATATCAGTTGTCTGTTTGATTGGGGTTAAGAAGGAGATTAATAAAGCATATGTCTTCTGGGAGAGTCTGTGGTGATTTCCAAAGGGAATTAACCTAGGATGAGACACTCCTCAAGTTGTGGAAAGCACCACCACATAGCCAGGAAGCCAAATGAAACCAATGAGAAGGAGAAAGCCTGCGAGTGTAGACATTCTTTCTGCCCTGAGCTACCTCGAGCCATGATCGACTGAAGTTACGAGCCAAAGTAAAACTTTCCTTCCTTTAAATTGTTTCTGCCAGACATCTGGCCACAGTGACAAACGTCTGATTAATATAGTTACTCTAGACCTTTGTCTTTACAAGAGTATGGTGATTGGCTTGTTGATTTCTACATGAGAGATAACTGGGATTTTAATTTGAGTTATGTTGAATTTTGATCAATTTGATTTGAGTACTGTGATGATCAATTTTGACTGCCAACTTGATAGAACTTAGAACCACCTAGGAGACTCACCACTGGGCATGTCTGTGAGGGCATTTCCAGAAGCTACCCTGATGGAGGTAGGCTTACCCTTAAGGTGGACAGCATCTTCCAACAGATGGCCCAGACAGAGTTCCAAGGAAAGTGTGTGTGTGTGTGTGTGTGTGTGTGTGTGTGTGTGTGTGTGTGTGCTCGTTTTCCCCTCTTCCTAAATGACAGAAAGCATGTCTACCACCACTCCTCTGATCCTACCCTGACACCAGGCTCCAGCAAGTCTATTCATGTCATATTCTGGCAAAGCATTTGGTTATGCACTGCCTATGGCATGGTTACTGCTGTGGCATGGTTACTGCTCACTGTTCTTAATCATATTTACAGTGAGAAACAGAAGAAAACATGAAAATGTGCAGTTTGGTGGAGAAAGTTGTCAGCAAATTGGCCCTTGTGGAGAAGGTGGTATAGGACAAGCAGCTGAGATAAGGACTTAGCACCATTAAAGAGAAACCTCCTGCTCTCACTGAATTGGTAGGGAAGGTGATGTGAGGACAAGCGCCCACTCATCAAAGGTTTCAGTTTGGGTCAATGTCGGTTCATTTGGAAGGAGAGTACTCCTTCCACCCAGAGAAGTATTTTTCCAGAGTCAGCCATCAAGATGCCCAGAGGCCACTACAGAAGGGAAGGACATGCTACACCTTGAGCTGGAAGCAGAACTTGGAGGTGGCATCCATACCGTGCTGGTTTCGTGGGCATAGGAGTTGCAAGAGTGAGGGGGTCTCAGAAGCTTACACCAAGGTTCTAGAATCACTCCTATGTGGTATGATGTACAGCAGGGTCAGGGTTGCTGTAAATAGCTTCTGCATTGGTCATGCACAAACTTAAGAGGGTGAAATCTAGGATGCAATGGAGATCTCGTATATATTAGAGATGCCAGAAATGTGGGCTGTTTGCCAAGGGAAGCTGCAGGTACTTCATGGAGTCATCTGGGGGCGGGAAGCTGCAATTGCCACAGGCAACGGAGTTGAATAGGTTGGGCTGCCCAAGCCCATTGGTGTCCAGATGATGTCATCACAAGCCCCAGATGCTGGACACGGCTTCAGAGTTTGGGGTTTTCTTTGCTTGGTTTAGGCTGTACTTTTGTCTGACTGTTCTTTGTTATCTTTCTGTTTCTGTTTTAGAATAACACTATCCAATTTATTGGAAATACCAATTTATTGGAAGTACATACTTTTCATTTTTGGTTTTTAAAGGGGCTCTGAGTTAAGAGATTATCTTGGGTCTCAGGGAAGACACTGAATTTGGGCTTATGAACAACATTAGCACTGTTAGACTTTCAGGGTTCTTAGAGATGGGCTAAGTGCATTTTGCATTATGAGCATGGAGCTGGGGGTAGAAAGTTCTGGTTTAAAGTCACGTGTTTGAGTGCCAAGTTGACAAGGGTGGACTTGAGACAGTTAATTTTGTTTGTCAACTTTGTTAGATTTTAAAAATGCCTAGATAATTGTTGAGGCACACTTTTGGCTATGCCTATAGAAGGACTGGCTAAGAGGTTAAGTTCTGTCCTGGATGTAGGTGGTACCACCTAACACAGGTGGCTGGGGTTTGGGACTGAATAAAAATGGGAAAGAGAAAAGGCCATCTGAAAGTCAGTACTCTCCTTCCCCCGCCTCAGACTCCTGCTAACATGCCTTCCTTTATCCTCACTCCTTCCTGTAACGACTACCCCAGAACAATAAGCCGAAATAAACCTTTCAGTTCCTTCATTTGAGTCTCTTTATCATAGTGATGAGAAAAATAATATAGTTATCTTAGTATTTTGAAAATAAGGGAAAGGGAGAGATTATGAAAGAAAAATCTAAGTTTTCTCAGACCCACCGACATAGCACCATTTTCCATGGCCTCAGCTCTAGGTCAAGAGCTAATTGGGGAAGAGATAGTACAGGATAGGGCCAATGTGGAGTGACAAGAATATAATCTTTCCTTCACAACTCCAGATAAAGACAGAAAGTAGACACAGAGAATCCATCTTGAGAAACACCCTGAGACCTAACCGAAAGGAGAATGGGTTCTTGACAGGTCTCCAAAAAGACTACGACATCCCAAGGGGCTGCCTGAAGCGAAGCAGGAGTTCACTGATGAAGAAGAGAGGGGGAAGCTAGTTCACCAAAGGAAACAACAGGATCATGGGGCTGAAGATGCAGGATGCTTGAGAGGAGATGAACTAGGAATGAATCCAGAATCCCATGCTAAGGATCTGGACTTCATGCTCTGGGCCTGGGAGCCCACAGAGGCTTCTGAATAGAAAAGTATGATCAGATCTGTGTTTGAGGAAGATTCCCTTGTTGGTGGGCAAAGATCTCTTGGAGAAACCCTGTAAGTGTGGTGATGGCATGCAGTGAGCAGGTTTGAGGTTGGATGTAAAGGTCCCTAGAAAATAAGGCCATTAACTTGAGAAGTGACAAGGGATTGTGGGGTGAGGTGGATAGAAGAGGAACCAGAAGACTTATACCCTGAAGAGCGTCTGTCACTTACTAGCCCCATCTCCAGGCCTGTGCTGAGTTCTGCCATGAAATACCAACGACATAACCCACACACAGCCCTCAACACTAAGTAAAAACACATGATTTGAACACTCTATGAAGATCTGTAGTCTGCCCCTTGAGAATAATATTGAGTAGGAAGGTTGTAAAAAAAATGCAACCTTCTAAAGATAGCTTGACTTTTAAGATTCTACCATCAGAGCTGAATAATTCTTGGCAACTCTTGTGTATAAATCTGGTCAGAGCCTTACTGTGAAGTTTGAGAAAGAGACAGATAAAGCAGTTGGCCAGAGCCCTGGTGACAGAAACAACTATTTCTTGAAAATGGAAAAAAGGGTAGAAAGGCTTTTTTTTATTATTTTTACAAAATTTGGAGAACAACATTCTCCCTGAGCTGACCCCACAAGATCAAACCAGCTCCAAATGGGAGTTACTAGGTATTTGCCAGCACTTGAAATCAAAACCCAATGGCCCCAACGACCCTGTTTCTTGTCTTTACTTTTGTATTTCAAAATGACAATTTCATTACTGACTTGATGTCACCTGTCCATTTAATAAGCTTTCTGATTCATCTGCCGACTTCAGACTCTGAATCTAATCCAAGTCATGCAGAAGAGTACATGACCCCTTCACTTCTTGCCAAGCCATTCCAAACAAAAGCAAGGACAGACGTGGGGTGACTCTTCAGCCACAGGTCTGCATGTTCATCTAAGGGTGGCTACATTGGGCACAGACGCTCCTCACCTGTCTGGGACTGATTGTGCACAGGGCCCCCGGTTCCGTCTGCCCCATCTCTGGTCTACAGCCCTTGTGTCTTAGTTTGGGTTACTATTACTGCAATGAAATCCAAACAGGGTGGGAGCCTGGAGGCAGGGGCTGATGCAGAGGCCAAGAAGGGGTGCTGCTCACTGGCCTCTCAACATGACTTGCTCAGCCTGTGGGGTTTTTTTTGGTTTTTTGGGTTTTTTTAGAACCCAGGACTAGCAGCCCAGGGATAGCATCAACCACAATGAGCTGGGCTCTCCCACATCAATAACCAATTAAGAAAATTCCCCACAGCTGGAAATCATGGAGGCATTTTCTTAATTGGGGTTCCATCCCCTTAGATTACTTTAGTGTGTTTCAAGTTGGCAAACTATCCAGAACACCTTGAGAGATGCCAAACCCTTTGGAAGAATTGTCCCCCAGAACCCCAATGTCTGGATGTGGCACTGGCCTCAATGACAGCTAAGTTGGTCTTTCTTAGGGTCTACAGGAAGTCAGGAGATAGAAGTCTATTATGGAGAAGAACCATTGTTCAGTTTTATCTAAAACTCACGTCCCTGTAGACTTTCCTGTATCAGATGGAAAATTTGCCTCCTTTCCTATCTATCTAAGAAAAAAAATCAACAAAACCAACAAACAAAATTATTCTGTTGCAGGTTTCTTCCCTGCTGTTATCTTCTGCTTTCAAAATCCGAGTGTAGGGGCTCATGTAAACATGCCACACAGTTGGCTCATGTGGGTGCTCCTGTGTCAGAGGGTGAGAGCTAAAGGTGAGGTGCCGTTTCTAAGCCCGTGTCCTCTTTCAGGGTTGCCCCCAGGGTATCCACCACGAGGGAACATGCTGTTTCAGGCTGTTGCACTGGATCAGAAAGGAGGAAGAGTGCAATTCTTTCAACCTTACAGAGAAAGAACAAAACGAAACACCCACACACTGGGGAAATTGCTCCCCGCTGCGTGGGTGGTGGGGCCCCAAGAGCTGTTATCTGCAAAGGGCACTTCTCGGGGCTACCCAGTTGTCACCTTGTGTGGATTCCACCCAAAACCTCAAGCTAAACAATGGGAAATGAGCATCAAAGAGACAATTTTCCACTCTGCAAAAAAAAAAAAAAATGACTTGGATTTGTAAAAATAAATTAAGGCACCCTGATAATAAATGGACTGCGAGCAAGACCTGTTGTGAAATGTCCATCAGTCATTGTAGGTGTTCTTCTTGCTTTATACATTTATACTATCTGAATATGGCTGCATTATCCTCCTCTTCCCCACACCTCAGCACCAACCTTATATGGCATACCATAGGCACCCCTGTGCCACACAAACAGATCTGCAATGATGGATATACAGGAATGGGTGCAAAAGTAAAAGTGGGTGGGGTGTGTGTGACTACACATGCACACAACACAGGCACACATGCACACACACACACACATACACACACAGTTGTGTGCATGTGTAGTCACACATGCACACACACACACACACACATACACAGACAGACAGGCACAGGTTAGGACTGAGGGTGTGTGTGTCTGTGTGTGTATGTGTGTGTGTGTGTGCATGTGTGCATGTGTTGTGTGCATGTGTAGTCACACATGTGAATAAATGTGAATGCCTGTGTGCACATGTGCATTTCTGTGTGCTATGGGGGTTGTTCTTTTTTTTTTTTTTTTTTTTTTTTTTTTGGTTTTTCGAGACAGGGTTTCTCTGTGTAGCTTTGCGCCTTTCCTGGAACTCACTTGGTAGCCCAGGCTGGCCTCGAACTCACAGAGATCCGCCTGCCTCTGCCTCCCGAGTGCTGGGATTAAAGGCGTGCGCTACCACCGCCCGGCCCCAGTGGGGGATGTTCTTAATCCTGAATGTTGTCCTCTTTTTAATGGGAGGGATTTAACAGCTGAAGCACCCTTGTATGCATTTGGGTCTCAAGTACCTTAGTTACTGTGCAGGGTCCTCTCTTGTTCTGGAAGAGCTCTGTCCCCACCTCTGTCCACATCGGCCTGCTGGCGGCTCACCAAGTTTCCATGATGTTATTGACTCCTTCATCTCCTCCTCCCACTCCACTCCTTGGGATGCCTCCAGGCCGTTGCTCTACAGAGAAGCCATCCCTCCACATCTGTCGTTCTGGAACCACATTTGCCTTTTCTGGATTCTTTAATCCATCTCCATCCACTCTAGATTTCTATTGGGGTTGCCCTCATCACCACTGCTTTTGTGCTGGACTTTCTGTGGGAATTTTTGAAAAAGTTGGATGATGAGACCTGAAGGCCCCCAACTTTGCTCCCCAAAGTCTTCCTGTCCACACAAAGAAGACCCAGAAAACTCTCACTCCAGTATCTGGGTTCTGCTGAAACATGACAGTGAAATTCTCAGTCACAACTGTGAGTTTCTGAAGGAACCAGAACTGTGTGGACTTGACACAACTCCATTTCAGGTAGCAATGAGAAGGAAATGGTATGAACACTCTTCAAAACACTTAAGTCTAGAATTGCCACACAATTTAGGAATCTAATTCTGATGTAAGTCCAAAGAAGTGGAAGTAAGGACCAGACATTTGTGCACTGTGTTTATAACAGCAATATCCATTGTAACTAAAAGGTAGACCCAATCCATGAGTCCATTGATGGATGAGTGAATAGGCAGACACATACAATGGAACATTGGCCTCAATGAAGATGGGAAACCATGGCACATGCTACATCCAATGCTGTCTTGACACTATGCCTAGTGAAATAAAATAGACATAAAAAGACAAATACAATCTGATCCCACTAATACAAGGTACCCAGCGGAGCTGAATTCATTGAAACAGAAAGTAACACACGGCTGCCATAGCTGTGAAGGGGATGGGATGGGAGAAGGGTTTTACTATTTAACAGGCACACAGTTACAGTGTAATAGAATGCAAAGGTTCTAAAGATAGATAGTAGTGTTGAATAAAAACTATTAGGCATGTACTCATGGTCCTATGATCTTCTGGCTCCTGAGCAGGAGATGTCAAATGCTTGGTCAGCCTTTTGTGACTGCCGGAGTCACCACTCCATCCCAGATCCTTAGACCCAAGCTAAGGAGCCTATGACCCTGGAAACTGCAAGCGAGTCTCAGCCTCTATTCTCTCTGTTGTA
Organism: Peromyscus melanophrys; assembly: GCA_902168415.1. NCBI lineage: Eukaryota > Metazoa > Chordata > Mammalia > Rodentia > Cricetidae > Peromyscus > Peromyscus melanophrys. Next base: position 25,066 of record CABHPR010152652.1, on the reverse strand, counting down.
ACATCTCCAGCTTGTTTAGCATTGGTTTGGTGGCTAGTTGGTTGCATTTTGCTATATTTACATAACTTGACAGAACTCTAATACCTTGGAGCCCAAACAATACAGGACAGCCTATAGGCAATACCCCCAGGAACACAGCACCAAGGAAAGCCCCACTTGCCAGGACATCTCCTGAGAGCATAGAGGGCAGCTGGTAGGAGCTTGCTGGTCTGATGCTCGGTTGGACCTGGGCCCTGAAGAACCATGCTCTAGGTGACCGTTGTCAGGCTTCCTCCCTGCACGAATCTCACTGTGAAGGGGAAATAGAATAGACATGGCCGGGACAGGGCGGGGGGGGGGGGGGGGTCTGGACGGGGAGGGGGGATGGAAACGGTAGGGATCAGGTAAGGGGAGAGGGGAGGGAGAGAGTACTGGAATCTGGGGACATCTCGGGGACAAGCTAGAAGCTTAGAGCAATGGAAACTCCCGGGAATCCATGAGGATGACCCTAGCTAAGTAAGACTCCTAGCAATGGAGGATACAGAGCCTTAACCTGACATTTCCTGTAACCAGGCAAGCCTTTCACAAAACCTTCAACCTGCAATTTGTCCTGCCTACAAGATGTGCTGGGTAAAGGTGGCACAGAATTGTGGGAGTGACCAACTAATGATGGGCCCAGCTTGAGACCCATACCATGAGAGGGAGTTCATCCCTGAGGGCCAGGACCCACATGCAGGATACCCCAGAGACATGGGATAGAACCAAACATGACTGGCAAAAAAATCAATGATTCCTAAAGATATTCTGCAATACTTATAGACTGGTGTCTAGTCCAATGGTCAGCAGAGAGGCTTCACCCAGCAACTGATGGAAACAGATGCAGAGATCCACAGCCAAACATAAGACGGATCTCAGAGAATCCTGCGGAAGGCAGGGAGGGAGAATTGTAGGAGTCAGTGGTGTCAGAGGCACCACAAGACAACCCACAGGATCAACTAACCTGGGCTCATAAGAGCTCACATAGACTGAACTGACAACCAGGGAGCCTGCATGGGACTGCCCTAGGCCCTCTGCATCTATGTGACAGTTGTGTAGCTTGGTCCTCTTGTGGGACTCCTAACAGAGGGAGCAGGGGTGTCTCTGACCCTGTTGCCTGCTTTTGGAACCCTTTCCTCCTACTGGGTTGCCTCATCCAGCCTTAATAGAAAGAGGAGGTGTCTAGTCTCACTGCAACTTGATATTCCATGGCTGGTCGGTATCCATGGGAGGCCTACCCTTTTCTGAAGAGAAATGGAGAATAAGTGGATGGTGGGGCAGGGTGGGGGTCGGGGTGGGGGAGAACAAGGAAAGGAGAGAGGGGGAACTGCAGTTGGGATGTAAAAACAGAAAAGGGAAAGGAAGGGAGAGAGGGAGGGAGAGAGGGAGAGACAGGGACAGAGAGAGAGGTTGGGGGGGGATACTAAAACTATAGAGGCAATTGGAAATGACCAGAATTCATATGACACCTTACCTTTGACCCTACGCCAATGCTGTCTCTCTTCCAAATAAACACTAAACAATAATTTAAAAATGATGCATTCTACGGCATCCATGTGACCAGCCTGCCAGGGTTGTCTCCTGAGCCAGCGAGGCTTCTGTCTTGCTTTCTCACTTCAGGGGAATGAGAACGGTTGGAGAGTCCCTTCCTCTGCAAAGCCTCCTTTGCCTCCTCTAAGATTTGCATCTGTTCTTGAGCCCCACAAGTACCTTTGGGCATCCCGCGGGCAAGCACTTTGTAGAAAAGATATTATCTTACATTTCTTCCCTCACTCACCAAGACTCTATGGCAAACTGTAGTTTCCAAAGAGTGGGTTCTAGCTTCATTCATGCTGCAGTGACAAGATATCATGACAGAAACCTCAGCTGGCACCTCCCTCCAGAGAAGCAAACCCCAGTTTTCAGACAACAGGGCTCCCAGCCCTCAAGTCTTCCAGCAGAGGCTCCAGACTCTGTGAAAGCAGAGATAAGCCATTACCACTGCTTATTCAAAACCTAAGATCTGTAGAATATACCAGTCAGATAAATGAGAGATACGTGATGGCAGGCAGCCACGGAACTGGAATATACTCTCTGTAAGTGTGACCACAGGTTGAGCAAGACCAGAATTTCTCGACTGCCTTCACTGATGTGGGAAGACCTAGTCTACAAGGAGGTGGCACCATTCCTTGGTCTGAGGTCCTGGACGGTGTAAGAGTAGAGAAAGCTGGCTGAACACGAGGCGTACTCATCCCTCTCTGCGCTTGACTGTGGGTGTGACGTGACTAGATGCCTCAGGCCCCTGCCGCCTTAACTTCCCTGCGATAACGGACTGTAGCCTGGACCTGAGACCTAAAACAAACCCTTTTGAAGTGGAGTTTTGTCAGGATATATTATCACAGCAGCAGAAATGAAACCAGAGCACCATCTTTGGAAAATTCAGTCTGCCACGGATCCTAAGTGAATGTGCTAGTGCTTGAGAGAAGAAATGTAAGGCACGGTCTTCTTTTTCTGCCTCTGTCTGTCTGTCTGTCTGTCTGTCTGTCTGTGTCTGTCTGTCTCTATGTCTCTCCGTTTCTCTGTCTGTCTATCTATGTCTGTGTTTCTCTGTGTCACTATTTCTGTGTCTCTGTGTCTCTGTCTCTCTCTCTATCTCTCTATCTCTCTGTCTCTGTGTCTCTGTCTCTCTCTGTCTCTCTCTCTGTCTCTCTCTCTGTCTCTCTGTCTCTCTGTCTCTCTCTCTCTCTCTCTCTCTCTCTCTCACACACACACACACACACACACACACACACCTCATTCTAGAGCAGTCTACATTTAGAATATTCATGTTCTGTTTCATTTTGTTTTGTTTTCTTGAGACAGGCTTTCTCTGTGTAACAGACCTGGCCGTCCTGAACTCTCTTTGTAGATCACACTGGCCTCAAACTCACAGAGATCCACCTGCTTCTGCCTCCCAACTGCTGGAACGAAAGGCATGCACCCTCACTCAGTATTTCCAACACCCCCCCCCCCATACAATCTACCCAGTTTCCCATTGACTTAATAGCCTAAAGCTCAGTGTGGTGCATGCCATGTGTCTTAAAGGCACAGTGAGATGCATCCCATCAGTTGTAACAACCTAGCTGTGCTGAGGAGGGGACAGCACGCTTCTTCAGAGCAATGTTTCTATGTGTGCACACACCATCCAAACACCATTCACACACTCGACTCAGAAACGCACAAGCAAAATATGGCACCTTAGTACGAGAAAAATCACAGAAGAGAAGATGGCCAAAACAGATCGTAAGACTCTTTAGAGGTGTCCTCCTAATTCCCAAAGGCACATCCTGACCTCTGAAAACACCAGAGCACAGCAAAGATCTGAGCGAAAAAGTCCATCATTTTATTCCCACTAAGATCAGTGGTTCTCACCCTTCCTAATGCTGAGATCCTTTAATACAGTTCCTCACATTGTGGTGACCCTCCAACCATAAAATTATTTTGTTGCTACTTCATAACTGTAATTTTGCTACTGTTATGAATTGTAATGTCTGATATGCAGGATATTTGATATGCAACCCCCAAAGGGGTCTGGACCCCAGGTTGAGAACCGCTGCTCTAGATCATATCCCTGTCTAATCAACTTCTTCACTTTAGGTCCTTGTTTCCTTATGAAAGCTCCTACTCTCGGAAAACATCTTGAAGGAATGTGTATATTGTCCTCTCAATACTTGCCTTTCATTATGGGACCTCAGCCATAAGCCCATGTGACAGGCAAGGGGAAGACACTGCTTTACCCCTGCCCAGCCATGGACCTGTCTGAGGCAGCCTTCTTCCACCTGCTCCAGACATGTCTCCTAAAAACACCTTTCTTCTCACACAAGAAGTTCAAGTCCGGCCGGGCGTTGGTGGCGCACGCCTTTAATCCGAGCACTCGGGAGGCAGAGCCAGGCGGATCTCTGTGAGTTCGAGGCCAGCCTGGGCTACCAAGTGAGTTCCAGGAAAAGGAGCAAAGCTACACAGAGAAACCCTGTCTCGAAAAACCAAAAAAAAAAAAAAAGAAGTTCAAGTCCACTGCTGCCCTCTTCCTGCCCATACCCATGCTGTTTCTCAGCAGCCGTCTGAGTCTCACACTTATCAAAACCGTACACACAACTTGTAACAAGTATTTTTAGGATGAAAATTTGTTCCAACACCCGACATTCCTTTGGGTTGTTTGCAGAGCAATGAATGACCAGATAAACCTGAGCTGCAAGACTTTGATCCGAGGGTGGTGCTTCGGGGAAGCCGCAAACACAGTGTGCATGAGAGCAGGAAGGTGCTGCTTATCAGCCCTTGGTTTTAATTCATTCAGCACAATATGTCCTGATGCACACACACAGGAAAGGATGCTTCTGGAAACAAACATTCATACAACGAGATTGTAATGACGGCCCAAGAAAATAATGGTGACTTTTCATTGACATGATGCGATTAGCACCAAGGTGGAAATCGTGAAGCCAGACAAAACAGAGGCACTTTGTCACTGCCGAATACAGTCAGAGGGGGAAGAAGGGGGACTTGGTGGGCGGGGAAAGGGCTCCACACACAGGTCTGGCCTGGCCTCACAGGTAAAACTCCCTAACTCTGGTTCTCAGACTCAGGCTCAACACGCCACATCTGTGGAAATCACACCTGTGCCCTACAATAGAGCTTCTCATCTTTGTGTCGTTCAGAAAATGCTGCTGGGCACAGTGGTCACACCTGGGATCTGACCACTTTGAAAGCCAAGGCAGGGGTGAGCCTGTATGTTAACAACACTGACGGCAGAGCTGAGTGCTGTGGCGTGATCCTGTGACCCCAGGGTTAGGGAGGATGAGGCAGGGCTACCAGGTTGAGGCCAGCGTCCAACGCGTAAGCAAAAACTAAAACCATCCCTCCGCCGCCGCATAGTCCTCCAAACAGCAATTTCAACTGTGCCGTCCACATCATGGAAAAGCCGCTACCACAAAAGAAACCAAAATGAAACACAAACCTCAAAATTCTTCAGGACCTAAGAAAACCAAAACCTCTAAACCACAAGCACATGTCTTTAAAAAAAAAAATTTTTTTTGAAGCTTTACCTGTGGCTATAGCGGATGGCTATCGTCAGTCCAAGCTGTAATTAAGAAAAAAAGAGGAAAAGTACAAATTAAATACTATAAAGAACATGCTGAATTCACAAGAAAATTAATTCAATATGGTCAATCAATTTGAAACATGTCCTAATGTCTGGGGCTGGAGAGATGGCTCAGTGGTTAAGGGCACTGGCCGCTCTTGTAGAGTTTTCAGCACTGACATGGGGCTCACAACCAGCCGCAACTCCAGTTCCAGGTCACTTGGTGCCCTTTTGTGGCCTCTGTGGGCAGTAATCACATACATGATGCATATACATATGTAAGCAGACAAACGTTCATACACATAATAAATGTAAATCTTAAAACAGTTCCTAACGGGCCCTGTTGTTTCACAAATAATACCTTTAACGATAGCTCCTTGATTTCAACTTTGCTTTTAAAGGATCATCATATTTTGAAAAGGCCTTTAGAAGGCCGAGAACATTTCATTGTGGCTCAGACAGAAAACATCCTTAGTTGGGAGCGACTTGGAAGGTAGGGGTCTTGGGACAGTAGTGGAAGGATGGGGTGTCAGCATGCAGCTGATACTAAGGTCTGCATTAAGATAACAAAGCCGGCCGGACATTGGTGGCGCACGCCTTTAATCCCAGCACTCGAGAGGCAGAGGCAGGCGGATCTCTGTGAGTTCGAGGCCAGCCTGGGCTACCAAGTGAGCTCCAGGAAAGGCGCAAAGCTACACAGAGAAACCCTGTCTCGAAAAACCAAAAAAAAAAAAGATAACAAAGCCAAGAGTGGGTCCCCTCATCACCCTTTCCACGGGAGCCAACACATAGACCCCAGACCACTGAGGGATTGAACACCTGGGCCAGAGCTTTCCTGGGGATCAGCTTAGCCTTTATGGGGATCCCATCAGCTCAAGGTCAGTCAAGTCTCATTCTAAAGACAGTAAAGAAATCAAGGCCAACATGGAAGTGTAACTGCAAGAGATGGTACGTGTGATAGCTGGAGGCAGCAGCAACGGGAGGTTGAGATGAAACTTCGTGATTTCCTCTTTTTTTTTTTTTTTTTTTTTTTTTGAGACAGGGTTTTTCTGTG
>CABHPR010152651.1:0-34319 GCA_902168415.1 Peromyscus melanophrys | reverse complement strand
AACTTTTTTTTTCTCAACTGATAACCAGTCACCTGGACAAATCCAAGTATTAACTTGCAAATTAATTGATTAGTGTTGATTCTGCACATTATTAATATACAACTGCACATTGTCTGTGCCTTTTGATATTGCCTGGTACATAGAGTTCAACCTTCCTGTGTAATGGTTTGCAACTTGCTCCAGTCTTTTTGCTTTGAAAATATGGTTTTTTACTTAGTTAGAAGTTTCTGCACCACTAAGGCAGAAGACTGAAGAGGGACTTCACCACTATGACTAGTAAACGTTTTTTCTACCATATCCCATTCCAGGCTCAAAGTTCATTTGAAAGTCTACAGAGCACCAAGCATAATTATAGTTTTTGAACGTCCCAATGTCACCAAACCACACAGAACTTGGATTTTGAAAAATCCAATAATGTTAGCTCTGGTGTGAACTGACAGATTGTCATTTATTTCTGATATGATCAGCATCAGGTTTGCGATCTAGCACAGGAGGTTAGTCTGGATGAGGCGGTGTGGGAGCATGGCTGTTAAGGGTTTATGGGGCAGAGATACCACAGGTTAGTGGTCATCACAAAAGCATGAAGCCAGGAAAGACAAATTCTATTCTGGCCAGGTGGTCTTAGCTGAGCTGGTAACTTACAGCTCTGACCACTCTTATTTTTAAAAAAAAAAAACCTGCATATACCATGAGAGGCGTCACAGAGGCAGGATGGCTGAGTGCCAGGCAGCAGGCAGTGAACTAAGAATCTGAACAGGATTCCCATACTTAGTCTTTCAAAGTACGTTTTTATTATCATTCTGATTTATCAATGATGTCTGATATATCAAATATATCTGATTTCACAAACTGGGGAGGAAGGTACAGAGAAGTGAGTAACTGGCCTGATGTCACACAGCTGCGAGCTGACTGCCTAGTCCAAGCTTTAGCCCAAGTCCTACCACTTTCCACATTGGCTTCAGAATTCAGTGTTTTCTAGTAGGACCTTGAGAAGTGGGAGACACTACATTTGTGACCCAGAAAACATTCAGAAGACTGGCTCAGATGTTTCCCTCTCCTCTCAGGTCTGTGCCATCTGCCTTGGGAACAGGACCACCCAGCTCAAGCTCCCCGACCCCACCCCCGCCCACATGGTCACTCCCACATGCTGCGGTAGCAACAGAGCAGGGCTTTCTCTGCCAAAGCAACCTGAGACTTTGGAGCTGGGTTCAGCACAGCTGATGGAGGGAGGCTCAGATTTCCGCTGAACTGATCACAAAGGAGAAAGGCTGTCACAGGACCACAGGAAGGCACATGCTCCTGGCTGAATTTTTGTAGCATAAGTGTGTGGACTATTTAAAACTTTCCCTGTTCTGAAATGCCTTCTTCAGGGTAAGGTTCATCTAGGGGGTGTCTACAGGCCGTATGTTGTTTGGTTTCTCTGTTTGTTTGTCTTGTTTTTGCCTCTTTGAGAGCAGACAGAGAAATCAGCTTCCAGAGAAGAAGTATTTAAAATGTCCATGATTGCTGACTGCATACATGGAACAGCACACTTGCAGAGGACCACATGGGAACGAACGCCGTAGCAATTCTGCTCAAGTGAAAAGCAAGCTTGAGCTTGAACAACGCATATGGTAAGGGGTGGGAGGGCTCTTTCATGACTAAGATTCATCTTTGCTCATCAGAGGTAATTTGTCCAAACAGGGGCTGGGAGATGGCTGTCCACCAAGTACTTGCCACACAAGTATGAGGACCTGAGTTCGATTTCCAGAACTCAAGAGTAAAATAAACAAACAAACAAACAAACAAATAAGCAAAAAGCCTGGACCTCGTAGAGCACACTTAAAATTCTAGTGCTGGGGAGGTGGAGACTCATAGATCCCTGGGGCTCACTAGCCAGCCTGCCTGCATCACCTACTCAGTGAGTTCCAGGCCAACTGAGAATGTCTGTCAAATGATAACACAGAGACTGTCTGAAGAACAAAACTAGAGGTTGACTTTAGAATGACATGTACATGCATGCACTCATTCACAGAAACACATGCCATGTTCACACACACACACACACACACACACACACACACACACACACACACGATCAGAGGTCTAAAATGCACCCCCGTATCACACCAGTTCTGTATAAAAGAAGCATGACTTTACAGCTCTGCACATTCAAGGTCCTTCCTTAGACAGGATGGTCATTTAGCAGCAGCAGCATTTCTCCTTGTAAACTTAGCAAGAGATGCTGGGGCAGACTGGAGAATGCATGTGGCAATACTTCTGATCATTAGCTTCATTTCATCATTCTGCAGTGCATACCACTCTTCAAAATACTATGCTGCCCATGATAGATACATATAACTTTATTTGTCAACAAAAAAAGGGGGCATCAATCTTCACCGGTCAGAACCTGGACTGTGCAGTGAATGTAAAGATGAATGAGTTCTGTGTTTAGGTTTAAAATTCAGTAAGCAATAACCAGAATGAATCTTGCTCACAGTAAGACTTCCAGAATTTGGCTGCCAATGGCACACACCTAATTGTCCTGAAATGCCAGACTTCTGGCCTGCAACTTATAGATCAATATTTGTGACTTCGAGGGACCTAAACTTTGTTAAGTGGAGTTTAGTATCTTACAAAACCCAAATGGAAGGAAGAATAATGTTGTCTGTGACTTTGACATGTTTTGGAAAACCTCTCGCTCTAAAAATAATAAAATAAAAAATAAATTAAAAAAATAAAAAAAAACCCTGAACAGATATTGAAGACTTGCTTAAAAAATAAAAACTGCCTTCCCAAAGAAGTCACTCAAGTGACATAAAATCACTACTTAGGGCCATTATTTTATGATTTAGACAAAACATCTCTTGGTCTTTTTATATTCAGATATTCTTACAAAATAATGCCTTTTCCGGCTCAAAAAATATATAATAAGTTTAAGCAGTTTGATCAGAGAACATATTTTCCCCCCATAGGAAAGTGTGACTTGTTGTAATTAATGAGAAACCAGAACTAAAAAAAACAAGGGCTTTGTGAGTCCAGAGACCACACTTCCCTAAGAGAGGAAATACTTTGGGGGAAATTGGTCCTAGCCAGACATCAAGGAAGGTGCCGGGAACTTCCCAAGGCCCCCAGAGGTTATGCAAACCTCTGGCAAGATGCTGGCAAACTGACTCCTTCTTACACACACACACACACACACACACACACACACACACACGCACGCAAAGGCTTTAAGATACAGATGAACCAAACTCAATCCATTTCAATCCATGGTCTTAAAAATGTATTCCAATGTGTCTCCTGAGCCTGGAAAGGATGGAGTGACAGCGTTCTGGAAAGTGAATTAAGAACACACTGTTGTGAACTCCAACGACATAATAAAGGTGGAAATGATTAAGAGGCAGCCCATCTTTCTAAAATGTAAAATGGGTTTATAGGTCCTTCTAATAACAACTTTTACTCAAACCTTACATAAATAGGCTTAGATGATACAAATATTATGTGGGCCGCGTGGACACTCCCAGGTTCCTAATCATGTTTGGGGATTACTCGGTGGAACAGAAGCATCTCATTCCTATTGGGCCAGGGATTATGGCAAAGAAACATCTAATATTCCATTTTTTAATTTCATGCATTTTTTATTTACCTTTAATGATGCTGTATATATTCATCATCCTGAAATATTAAAACAGTATGAAAAAAGTAATAAATTGGTAGAAAATTTAGGGAATAAGAATGCAACCGCACGCAAATCATACACTATCAAGTGCTTGATACACATTTAAAATTACTGCCGACCACCGCAAAGCCGAATTCCGAGCAGGTTTCTGAAGCGCAAAGTCACAATAAGAAGATCAGCAGAACAGACTGAAATAATAGAATATTCATCCCTCTAATCCGTATGCAATTCTTTAGGGCTTTTTTTTTTAAACAATGCATATGAGGTCTGACTGTATTCAGGATTTAAATAACTTGTCTCTCCCTTTCCTGGTCCCTCTGTACTTTTATTTTTTTTTAAAGAAAGAAAGAGGTCTATACAGTTAACATGTCTGCATCACGACTCTGACAGTGTCCAAGTTTACACACTTCCTCATACCTCAGATGAAATAACAGTGTTTTTAAACCATGCAAATGCCAGTATACATTTATCTCTCTTAAATCCCTGGAAATAGCTGTCTGGGAAGAAAGAAAGTGAACCCCCCTTCAGGAAGGAAATGAAATGAAATGATGTTTTTGTCACTTAATTACAAATTAATAGGTTGATACTGCAAGAGAACACTGCACTGAGATGCTGGTCATGGGGTCCAGTGAAGGCACTGCATCTTGGCTCTATTACCTTCTCTTGCAGACTCCACCGCTGCCTATCAGGCCTCAGCCAGTGTTGTCACAAATAAGTGAAAGCTATCAAGGAGTGAGGCAAGCCTTTGGCACTCTGGGCCATCAGACACCAGGCCACTGACATCCTTCCGTGGCCTAGCTCTCGGAGCCTATCTTCTGATTGACAGGAGACAGCTGCAGGCTCTCATCCAGATGGTGTGATGTTTGAAATTATCTTCTTCCACTTTGTATATTCTGATTGTTTTTCCTTTAATGAAGCCCCCCTTTTAAGTCTATGGTTACAGGTGTGGGTCTGCACAGGCACATGCCTGTTCACATGTGTGTGTGTTAGGGTCAAGAGCTCCTCTTGAGGTCAAAAGACAATGTCTGGTATTCTCATCATCTGCCTGGTTTGAGACAGGATCTCTTGTTCACCACTGTGTACAGGTTAGCTGGCCAGTGGCTTCTAGAATTCTCCTGTCTATCTATGCACCTGCATCTTACCATAGGAGCACTGGGACTAGGCAGGCACAATCGCATTCGGCTGTAGGTGGGTCCTGAGAACCCAAAACCAGGCCCTCATGCTTGGGAAGCAAGCACCCTACCCACTGGGCCATCTCCCCATGAGCACCATATCTTACCAAAGAGGGAAATCAATAAATCAGAAACTAGTGTGAGTGCCTGCCACTTGTCAGTTCAGAAGCTTGCTCTTCCAGTCACCTGGAAGGATTTTTCTCTACCATCCTGCATAGTCCTTTGCCTTACAAGCACGTCCTTCAAAAGCAAAAGCTAGGTCAACTTTCCCAGACTCTTATCTGGTAATACCTATCTATCACAGTCTGGCACCTAGTGGGTCTTCAGTAACCATCACAGTCTGGCACCTAGTGGGTCTTCAGTAACTCTTCTGTCATTTTGTTGTTGTTGAATTGATTGGAACTGGTTTTGTTAAGTGTTCCTGGTTCTGTGATGTTGTTTTCAGCTTACTGTTCAAATCAGTCCCATCTAACTCTGGAAAAGATGAATAACTGAGTAAACTTAACCAGAAGGGACGATGTCTTTTCAGAAAACAAACTGTATGGAGCCAACACATGCCCCAAATATCGATTCCAATGAAGAGCCAAGTGCCCAGCTCCACAGGACAATGACAACATTTGCAGACGTGGGGCGAACAACACAGCATGGGGAGGAAAACTTCCCATTACCGCCAAGAGATGAGAGCCATCCTAACAAACGGAAGGGGAGTGCGGTGAAGACAGGAAAGGGGCTCTTCACCCACTTAGAAAACTGGAAGAGGGTCTGCAGAGAGGGACGGACACCCACTTCCACTGTAGTGAATATAAACTATAAAACGGTAGACATGGGGACGCATTCCAATGAGAAGAAAAACTTCACTTCAAAACACAGTTCTTCAAAATACCTTGCCATGCTGAAAATAAGTGAATGCTAAGTGCCCCGCCCTAACAAGACACCTGTATTGCCTCCTTGCTCACAACTTGGGGATCATCCTGGAAGAGGCAACAGAACGTAAGTCTGAGGCTAAGAAGAGCTCTAGAAAATGCTGTCTTCCAGACAAGGCACAGCAACAACTCATAAACTCACAGTAGCTACACTCACCCACACTCACAAAACCTGGGGGCTTCAACATTCCTCCATGGAGGAGACCCCACGCCTCCCTCCCTGAGGATCTGTGGGCAGTTAATGATTGTTGGGGAGGAGGAGACATTTTTCTTCAGTGGCATGCCCACTGGTAAGGTACGTACGACCCAGAGAATACCCTCACCCATGCTCATGAAATCAACCCTAATTAAGCTCAGTGGGTCAAAGTCAGTGGGAAACTCCTTAGGAAGAAGGGTCCAGATTTGGGGAAAAGCAGGAAAAAGGAACAGGGAGTGGATATGATCAAAATGAAATGAAATCAATTCGTCAAGAATAAATATACTCGTGCCGGGCGGTGGTGGTGCACGCCTTTAATCCCAGCACTCGGGAGGCAGAGGCAGGCAGATCTCTGTGAGTTCGAGGCCAGCCTGGGCTACCAAGTGAGCTCCAGGAAAGGCGCAAAGCTACACAGAGAAACCCTGTCTCGAAAAACCAAAAAAAAAAAAAAATATATATATATATATATATATATATATATATATTTATATAAAGATACAGAGATACTTGTCTGAAGGTATAAAAAGATATTTATATAAAGATATAAAAATGAAGCTATCCCTTGCCAACCCTTTTGTCATTTGAAGCATAGGACAGTGACCATTTCCTTCCAACCTTATTCAGCACAGACCAGAGTCAAGATGAGCTGCAAATCCGTTAAGAATGAGTTTTCTTCTGAATGTTTGAAGCTTATTTCTTTATTTACCTTTGAAAATATTAAAATATTTCAGGAGAAGGGGAATATTCAAAATATGCAATACCAAAGGGAAGAAGAGAAAATGACCTCCTCCTGAAAGCTGATGTAAACTGTAGGAAAAATGAAAGCTAATGTCATCTCATATCCCCTCTACTTTTTATCTAAGCAAACCACCTCTAATTATGATCACAGCACAGTGTTTAGCTCCAATATATTATCTTTTTTTTTCCAGCTCAAATTCCCATGCTAGCAAGCCTTTTGACTCTAGGCACTCATTCAAGAATTCAGAAGTGTTCTCAAGTTCTTGTGTGAACCAAGATGTGTCAGCTGAGAGCAGGTGGTTCAGCTGCTGAGCCTCTGCTGAGTAATCCAGCATTTGGGTAAAGCTCTTCTAAACAGTAGACTGCCTTGCAATTGGCCACCAGCACTTGCTAGAGTTAATAAATTACTTGATATTTAAGACTGTTGACAAGAGGTCAGAGATGTCACCCATGAAGGGGCAAAGAAAGCGATAAACCTCTGATAATGTTTAGATTCTATACTTAGCTCCCACTGCATTCTTGAAGGCCAGTTGTCCCTTTCTGTGGAAGGCTCTCCTACCCCCGTGTCTTCACTCGGTTGGGTCCTTATGGCTCCATATGCTTTGCTTTCTCAGTCTTTGTGAGCTGAAAATATTTGATCAAGATCATTTTTAAAATATCTGCAAACCACTGTGAGGTTTCCAGAGCCTGGCTTATGGTGCACATTCGGCTGTGTGAGTGCATTCATTCACATAAGTGTCCAGGCAAATAAGGATACACCAGAGTGAGGCCCCACCAGAGCAGCTGGACAAAGAAGTTCCTGGCAACTGTCATCCCTCTTGCTTGCCTGTCTTGCCTCTCAGCACAGATGTGTGTTTCATTTTTCCTAGCAAATGCCTATTTCACCTCATTCAGTCCATAACTCCAACTTTTTTGGAAGTTGCTCATTTGTGGGACTTTCTTTTCACTCATTCTACATGTTTTACACATTCAACCAAAATTACCATGGTTATTTCTGAGGAAGATAATATTAGTCAAATGCCAAAGATTCTTTAGGACTCATCCTAAAATATTATCTCACTCAAGTCTCACATGGCATCTTGTGGTGGGTGAGTATAATCTCAATTTTACTATCACAGTGCTGTATGACACCACACCCAAGCCACAGGCTTCTGAGTCTGAGATGCAATTTCTGTGTTCTGTGTTCTGTGTTCTGCTGCCCTGTCCATCAGTGATGGTCCCCCATGTGATAAACCTAGACAGGGTTAGGTCTTTGTCAGGCACATACTTGTCTTTCAACTGTCTGGAAACTGGCATAAAGCTCTCATCATCTTCAAGGAGGCCTATCTAACTTTACCTATGAAGCTGGAGAAGTTTAATATTTGGAGGTTATTTGACAATAACATGGTGCAATGTTTTGTTTCAACCTATGTATATAAACATACTATACCCACCCAATCTGCAAATGGACAGCTGTGCCCAAGCTAAGTGTAAATAGTCGGCTGTGGCCAAACCTCCTGAAAAAAGCATTGTTCTCAAATCGATTTTCCTCACAATATGAACTCCAGCACACTCTAAAGTCTGCATAGATGTGGGACTCTGTGAAATAATTAACACTTAGAGAAAAGCAGGATTCTAAACAAATCTAACCCATCTGCAAATGAGATGACCAGCAAGACAGTTGTATAAAAAAATAAAGAGTGGTGCCAAAGTGGTCACAGCAATGCTTGGCAAAATAGTCACAGATGAGTTGATAGAAGCAGTCTCAAAGTAGGAAATCTGTGCTTTCTAGTCCTGCCCCTGAACCTGCTGAACCCACTGGCACACACCTGTTGTTTAACAGGGAGCAGACAGGTGTGCGGAAGGTTTATCTCCAAGTCATCAAAGATTTCTGCTGCTCCTCAGACTAGGGCTGCCCCAGGGTATCGCGGATTATCCCCAAGTTCCCCCATTTGTTTATATAAATGGGCCACTGGCTGTTGAAACCCTTCACAGCACTTAACTAAAGTAAGCAAAGCTCTTGAACTTTAAATATCCAACAAGAGGAGCCATTGACAAGCAGGCTTACTCAGCAGATCTCAGAAGCACTCGGAACCTTATACAAACACCAGGGTTACAAAGAAGGCACACAGCCCAGATGCTTATCTTGATTTTGTCTCCACAAAGAGGACACTGTCCTGATTTGGGACATAGTTGGAACAGTAATCCCACCCCTGAGTCATTTGCTGTCTCTGGTTTTTGTTGAGGTTGGAGATGAGTTTGACTCAACGAAAGAAGGAAAGTGTGTTGAACTTGTATGTGAGCCTTCTCACTTTCTGATTCCTTTCCAGACGGCTAGCAGCTACAGAGAGAAAGCCCATGAGAAGAAACCTGGGTGGACATCAAGGTATCCAGATACCAGTTTGCTCATTTTCTGAAAGAATGTGTCTAAGTTACTAACTGTCTCCAAGGCCAAGCATCTGATCTATAAAGGAGGGAGCAAGGTGGCAGAGGCCCTTCTCAGCTCTAACACCCCACCCCAACACTCTTCTATTTACTATGTTCCCAATGATAAAACCACTTGGCTTGTCTCAGTGGCTAGAGAAAGAATGGCAGAGACCGGCGCACATAAGATTCTAGGAAATGTCCTCACCTGGAAGCCATGGGTTCTTCTCCTGTCATTCCTTATGTTTAAGAAAGAACCAATTGCATGTGCCCCTGATGATTTGGGGAAGTGTGAGCTTTGCTCTGGTGTGTAGCTGGTTGTGTAGGACACCATTCCTTTCATTTCTTTGGAAAACCATAATCTTACTGTAGTTGCTGAAATAATGTGGCTTTGATTTAGTGCCAGCAGGAAAACCCAAAAGAAAACTCATTCACTAGAAGAAATTTCAATTTTGTAACCTTATTCCTGTTTCTTTCAAGGCTGACTATGGCTGACTTCTTTCTCTTCCATGTTTGTAGCTTTCCTGGTTTGACCATCTGTTTGCTGCCTCTTCTTGAGGTGGAGAACCACTACTGTGTTGGGGATTGTGAGTAGAGACACTAGCTCTCTTTGCCAGGCTTCAGACCTTAGTCTAAAGATTTTTTTGAGAGACTTGTAATTTCTACTAGCTACTGGCCTCTGATTTCATAATTTAGAGTACCCTAAGCATTAAAGTAATAGTTACCATGGACAAACTACCTTCCATTACAACAAATATAAGTCTTTCCCACACACTCTATAAATCAGGAATGGCTGGAAATCTACAGGCAGTGGGTTTCTGACCACAAACATTTTCCTTCCTTATATCTCTTCTGACATAACCATATGTAAAGATAGAGAAAAGTTAAATGACATTCTCTCTCAAACATTCCTCAAGGCTCTGCTAAGACCAATAGTTCATGTTTTGTCCAAATCCTTTGTCAGGAACCTCCATGTGTATAATTGGAATTTCCCTCTGGTCCCACTGGGCCCCACGGTCCCAGAGCCCGCTTATAAAATAATCACTCAGAAGCTTATATTAATTATAACTGAATAGGTGGGGCAAGAGACAAGGAGAATTCTGGGATGAGGAGGGCAGAGTCAGGAGTCACCAGCCAGACAAAGAGGAAGCAAAATGACAAGGCAGAATTGAGAAAAGGTACCAAGCCATGTGGCTAAATATAAAAAAGAATTATGGGTTAATTTAAGTGTAAGAGCTAGTCTGTAATAAGCCTGAGCTAATGGCTGAGCAGTTATAATTAATATAAGCTTCTAAGTGATTATTTTATAAGTGGGCTGTGGGACCGTGGGGCCCTGTGGGACCGGAGAAAACGTCTGACTACAAATGGTGCCCCACATTGGGTGCCAAATGTAACACAAATTACTAAACAGTCTTATTAATAAAAAACCTAGAGCCAGATATTGGGGTAAAAACCTGAGAGATCAGAGGAATAGGAAAAGCCACAGACAACCTCCTCTCACTGACACATGTGGCTTAAGGACTTTTTTGTTTTGTTTTGCCTTTGAAAGCCTAGACTAGAGAGAGTGGGAACTACCAAATGATAAAATGTAGTCTTAGGCACAGATCCTGCAGGGAATCACTTTACAAAACTCTCCCACATCCCAAGTTATAATTGGGTTTTAATGCATAAAATGGCTGAGTAATTTAAATGTTTAGAAAAGAAAACAGCCTTTCCTAGAGTTTATGTAGTGGTAAGCCTGTTTGTCATGATGATTAACTGTGATTCACACATTCAAACATGAGTGTATTTTGCACAGAAGAACTGAAGAAGGCAGAAACCCATGTACCAAACTCCCTATTATGGTGGACTGGAAGCACAGATTTTTCTGAGAGATAATGATGGGATGAACAAGCTATGAACCATATTGAGGTTGCAGTTTACCCGACTCACCTTCCAAATGCAGAAGAATGAAAAATTCATGCTGACTGTCTGTCTGCCGATGGTCTTTCTTAAGACAAACTGCAGTCCACACACAGGAAGGTCAATGGTCCCCCAGAAAATATCACAGAGGCACAGAGGCCTGGCTTTGGTTTCTTGATTATCTTCTTGCGTGTAACTAGAGCCTCCCTATGCCATTAGGTCCTGGCCACATACAGTGAAAAGCATGATGGGAGAAGGTGGGTTCTCTTCACCCTCCTGGAGAGGAATGCCAGAAATATAGACATTGCTGCCTTCACATGGCAGTTCTGAAAGCCTCAGCCTGGAGACCAGCCCTTCTTGCCATTCAAGGCAATGTATGGATAGGACTATCACTGGCCTGAGCCTCAGAAGGGTAGGATTTGAGTCTGGGCTTTCTCAATCATTATTTATTCCTTTGAATGTTACTAGAAGGTTCTCCCTAAAAAACTCAGTAGCAAAATGCAAACATGTAGTGTGTGTGTGTGTGTGTGTGTGTGTGTGTGTGTGTGTGTGTGTGTATGCAACTACGCATGTTGTAGAAAACCAAGGATACCAACCTTAAGTTTCATTTCTCAGATGCCATCCACATACTTTTGACTCTCTTACTGGTCTGGAACTTAACAAGTAAATCAGGCTGTCTGGCCAGTGAGTCTCATGCTACTTTACCCAGCTAGTGCTTTGATTCCAAGCACATGCCACCATGCCCAGTTCAAACTTGGGTCCTCATGCTTGCTAGGCAAATGCCTCACCAACTGAGCTGTCTCCTCAACCTAGCACATACGTATTTAACTCTTGATGAGAAACCATGAAGAGGTGAAAAAGAGTCGATGCCGGATTGTTTTAAGCATCCAGTCAGAAAACACTGAAAACACACTGGAAGAAGCTATTCCAGGCAACATACCATCACAGGGAAATCAGAACTGTGACTCTGTTAAAGATCTCTCCTCCCTAAAAGGAGGAAGGGCATTCAGAAAACCTGAGATGGCACATTGGAAATTATTTCCCGTTACTATAACTGAAGTGGAAGAGAGGAAAGTGTTCAAGATAATTAGTACTTTGCTGTGGGATGGTCTGTATGTCAAACATGTTGCTTATTGGACAAAAAATAAAACACTGATTGGCCAATGGTCAGGCAGGAAGAAGTATAGGCGGGACAAGGAGGAGAGAATTCTGGGAAGTGGAAGGCTGAAGAGACACTGCCAGCCGCCACCATGACAAACAGCATGTGAAGATGCCGGTAAGCCACAAGCCATGTGGCAAGGTATAGATTTATAGAAATGGATTAATTTAAGATATAAGAACAGTTAGCAAGAAGCCTGCCACGGCCATACAGTTTGTAAGCAATATAAGTCTCTGTGTTTACTTGGTTGGGTCTGAGCGGCTGTGGGACTGGCAGGTGAAAGAGATAAATCCTGACTGTGGGCCAGGCAGGAAAACTCTAGCTACAGTACTTGGCATCATTTGTGAAGAAATCATGAGGGTAGTTAGGTGGGCATCTTGGGGCTGTAATACAGCTATGGTTGCTTACACTCTCCAGACTATGGTGGACACAGAGAGACTTGAGGTGACAGGATTCCACATCAGCATCCTAGTGGGGACCTTCTAGACCCATCCCTAGTGAGCCTTCCACCTCCTACCAGTTCCCCTGATTTAAGTTAAATCAATGACCTCATCTGTGCCCTGCCCCAAACCTTCTCAACTAATGAAGTCAGTCTGCTGTCAGAGTCTAAGGATCCATCAGCATCACTCTTGTAACAATGAGGCAGGAGAATACACTCTCGCTCAAGTGAATTGCTCAATCCTTGCTAACAAAGCCAGAGGAACAGCAGGCTTTGCCTGAGAGTGTTCATGTTCCAAGACGAAAAGTGAGGGCATGGAGAGTTCATTGGAATATCATTCATGAGTTTGAAAACTACTCAAATTAAGTTCTAATGATGAAGGGCTTGAGTCACCATGATCCAAGCAAATTGTTTAAAGAAAAAAAAATAACAGAAAGAGAGACATACAGACGGCATACAATCAGTATGTCAATGAACAAATGCTGATGGAACAAATCTAATGTATATTCTTATCTGGCTAGGTAAACATGGGGCATGGTGAAACAGAGTATCAAATGTACAGTGGGGAATAAAGGGAGCTGGTACACCTACCGACCTTGTGTTTCATGTGCTAGCTGCGAGATCTGGGCTTGCCGGCCATATCTAACAGCACAGTTTACAACCTGCCTCAGAAGTCAAGAGACTCGATAAGCAGAGGTTAGTGACAAGTATGCCATTGTATTCTGGAGCACTGCTGGCTATCATGTGAGTTTCTTTTATAAACCTTTCCCAATTTCATTTTAGATTCTACTAATAAGTCCCTGGAGTAGAGATTACGGATCCCGTTGAGCAGATAAAGACACTTAATCAGAAGGCAAGGACGTTTATCATTGAGTCCAAAGTCTTTCTCATAACTTTAAACCTATACTTTGTAAACCAGGTGGCAATATTATCAATTCTGGCTTTTGGTTCAGAAAGAATTTGAAATTGTTACTGTGTACCTTCCTACACCTTGGTTCTTCTTTGAGCCCTGTGGGCATGTCTCTGGGAGATTGTCTTGGTTATTAATGGATGTAGGGGTGTCCAGCCCACTGTGGGCCTGAGGCATGTGAGGAAGCTAACTAGGCATAAGCTTGAGAGCAAGCCAGTAAGCAGCATCCTTACATGATTTCTGCCCTCACTTCCCCAAGTGATGGACTGTGACCTGGAACTAGAAGCCAGATGAGCCATTTGCTGGCCTAAACTGCCTTTGGTCATGGTGTTTCTCACAGCAACCAAAGGAAACTAGGCCATCTTGTAATAATCAACTGACCAAGGTAAGTGACCTTCAGTGTCCACCATCAGGACAGGGGCCATCTCAAACTTTTCTTTCCCAACTACATTGGAAGTGGATGGAAGGGTGACTCACTATTCAACAGATATAGGCAATAGATATTCAACAGATATAAGCAAGCATTGATTGCATCAAAACTGCAGGAAAATACAGCTCAGATCTACACATTACGACCCTTGAAAGGCTTAGAAGGATTGTTTATGATTAATATTAACAGTGGCTTTCTGTGTGCAAAGTGACAATAGCTGGTTTTAATCTCCTCTATAGGTCTGCCTGTACCTTAACCAGTTACATTAACATTTCTTGGTGATATACTGGTCTGGTTATGCCAGTTTTTAAAAAAAGACTATACAGAAATTCCATTTATTCTGTTGCAGTTTAAGAACGTCTTTACAATCTCTCCGAAGTTCTGATGGAATAACTCCACGGCTCTCTGTTTCCTTCTGTGTCCTAGAATCCCACAATCACCACGAAGAAGCTAGTATAATCCCTGTTCTGTCCCCCACAAACTACATGGTCTCAAATACCAGCACCTCTGGACTTTGTCACCTACAAAACAGGAATCACAAAATAATGTCCACCATCCTGCAACAAAGTGGAATTTCTTAAACTGCCCAATCCTCCATAACTGTTGTCCTCAGCACATGCAGAACTTATTTCACATAAATCTGTGTGTGTTGTATGCTCATGTTCATGCTGCTGTTTGCACCTCTGTGTGGATACATGGGTGTGCATATGGAGCCCAGAGGTCACAATTAGGTGTTTTCTGTATCACTCTCTATCTTATCTTTGAGGCAGCTCCTCTTGTTGAAACTGGAGTTCACTGACTGGACGGGCTGAGCAGGCAGCAAGCTTTGGGATCTACATGTCTCCACCTCCCCATTTCTGGGGTTACAGGTACACACCACCATGCCCTGCTTTTATGGGCTGGAGATCTGAACTGAGGTCCTCACGCTGTGTGGCGGGCACTTTACTGACTAGGCCATCTTCGCAGCCCTGACCTTTAGCCTGGATTAAGCTAATGTTCTATGTCTGTGTTCTATCTCAACAGTAGTTTTGATGTGAAACCATTGAAAGTTGCACAACTGACCATACATCAGCGACCCAGGTGTGCACCGAAAAGTAGAGGTAAAGAGCCCCATTGGTCACCATCAGGCCGGACCTGCCAGATCTGTGCAACCAGCCACAGTACAAACCAAAAGCCAAAGGAGATTAGGGAAGAGCAAAGCTAATTCCCAAGAGAACCAGAGTGAAGGATGGAGTCATGGGAAAGGGGCATTGGATCAAAACTTGAAAAGAGGAGGTGAAATCCATACATTGGAAACTGAGGACACACACTGGGAAACAGGAACTTGTGCAGCCTCTGTACACTTCTAACACTTGTTACTCTGGCCCACATCTCATTTTCCAATGTCTCTTTTTGTTAACCTCTGCTGAAATCATAAGTAACACTGTGGTCACATTGTGTTCCCCAAAATATTGTGCACCCTAATAAACTTATCTGGGGTCAGAGAACAGAATAGCCACTAGATATAGAGGCCAGAAAATGGTGGCACACATGCCTTTAATCCTAGCATTCCAAAGGCAGAGATCCGTCTGGATCTCTGTGAGTTCAAGGCCACACTGGAAACAGTCAGGTGTGGTAACAAGAGTCTTTAATCCCAGGAAGTGATGGCAGAAAGCAGAAAGTTATTTAAGGTGTGAGGACCAGGAACTAGAGCTGGTTAAGCTTTCAGGCTTTTGAGATGCAGTTCAGCTGAGATCCATTTGGATGAGGACTCAGAGGCTTCTAGTCTGAGGAAACAGGATCAGCTGAGGAATTGGTGAGGCGAGGAAGCTATGGCTTGTTCTGCTTCTCTGATCTTCCAGAGTTGACCCCAGTACCTGGCTCCTGGTTTGTTTTATTAACAAGACCTTCTAACAATTCATGCTACATCTGGTGCCCAACATGGCAAGGATTTATTAAAAACCTCTTGGCTCCACTTGGTGGCCCAGCCCAGTTTCCCGCCTCGGCAGGCCTGGCTCCCCAGCTCAGGCCAGCTTGGCCCAGGCCCTAGGCCTGACCGAAGGTAACTACAAGCGGTTACCCGCAGCTGGAGCTACTTGCAGCCAGACTGACAACTCAAGCGGCTCAGGTTTAAAAAAAAAAAAAAAAAGCCAGTGCTACGAACAACTCAGGCCTGCTGGAGCTACTGGTCCCTTCTAACAATTCGTGCTACATAACACTTTCCTGCATAAAACTAGCAGTGTTTGAACGTCATCTTTCCTGCCCAGGACAAGGAGAGAATGTATATGGGGACAATTCCTCAAGGAAGGAGCCATGGCCTGGTGCTGCGACACTCGCGGCACTCATGCTAGGAAGGAAAAATATTATTGTGACACTTGACAGCAGTTCTGGTTATAGAGAATGTGCACACACACATGCACACATATACACACATGCATGTACACACATGCACACACACATACACATATGCATGTACACACACATGCACACAGATGCATATACACATGTACACACACTGAAAACTAAAGAACTGAAAGTAAATATTGTTGCTGAAAATACTTGAAGTATATATGGATTGTGGGGCTTTCTGTAGGTTTATTTGTTTCTTGTTATGAGTGTTTTACCTAAATGTATGTAAGTGTATGTGAGCACCTGGTGCCAATGGAGATTGGAAGAGGGCACTGATCCCTGGAAATGGAATAGGAATTAAAGATGGTTGTGAATCTTCACATGAGTACTGGGAACTGAACCCAGGTCCTCTGCAAGAGCAACAAGTGTTCTTAACTACTGAACTACAAGGAAAATCAAAATCATGTTACCAGAGCACACGCACATGCGCACACACACACACACACACACAAACATGCTCTCATACACACATACACACGCACACACATGCGTATACACAGCTACACATGGATGCACTCACACACATATATGCACATGAGGATCATTTCCTTAACATTTCTGACATTGTTTATAGTATGTAACATCTCTACTATGAATACTAAACTCCAGTGTAATGCATTAAGCCAAAAAAGCAAGGCTGGTCACAAAAACTTCTTTTTTGTTTATTTTTTTGATTCCTAGTAAAGAGCCGAGAGTGAGGGCTGACTTTGAGGGTTACTGCAGCCTGGCTACAAAGAAAGGTGCCCTCTCACCAGCAGCTTATGTTACACCCTGGCCCCTTCACTCATCGCCTGCTGCTCTACTGTATTTACACTGTTGACTGGTATACTTATCAGTGGACATTTGTCACCCCATGGGTGTCCCAGTGCCCCATGGTTAGGGATGAGCACACAGCATTAGGAGTCAGCTTGTGGAATATCCACAAAGACAGGGCTCAGGGCCTTGTTAAAGACATGAAAACAAATGAGACATAGTAACCAGTACAACCAGTGCTATCTCTAATGATAGAAGGGTAAAGCCAGTATCAGGGTTACATCCTCAGCATCACAGGCCTCTGGGCAGCCATCAAGATAAATTATCTCTGAGAAATTTTCAATGTAAATTCCTCCCAACCATGATGAGAGTCACTGCTGCTGTTCCTGTTTTATGGATGGGAACAGTGAGGCATGACAGGAGTGAGTGGCATTTCTTGAAAATGCCTGGAATGGAGGCAAGGAAGCCACCCAGACTCACCTCACTCCAACAGCTGTGGCCTTAGCACTCCACCTCATTATCTTCTTGCCCTAAAACAGGATATGCAGAATTCAATTGTGCCAAAGGAGCAAACCTCTCATGCAGAAGCTGAAGGATCAGTGCATGCTAGAAGAAACCATGCTTTCCAGAGAAAGTGGCAGCATGTCAAACACACATCTCTCTCTCTCTCTCTCTCTCTCTCTCTCTCTCTCTCTCTCTCTCTCTCTCTCTCTCTCTCTCTCTCTCACACACACACACACACACACACACACATACACACACACACACACACACACACACAGAGTGGGGGAAGGAAGGAAGGAAGAAGAGAGAAAGATTTTTATCAACATCTTCCTTCTGCAACTTTGAATACAGAGCTCCGATGTATTCATTGCAAGGTGTCATTAGGGCTGGGATGGCTTCAAGTGTTACCAATTCATGGACAGATTAGAAGGTGCATTAATAACAGAGTTAATATGAAGTGCTGAGGCCTCCACAATCAGAGACAAATACGACTCAGCCAAATTTCCTGACCACGGAGGCCACGGAGGAACAATTTGGTAGATTTCATCAACAGTTCTAATTATGTTCCTGTCAAGTTGAGAACAAAGTAATCCATAACTGGGGGGCGCTCAGAGACGGCACGGAAGAGTAATTTATGCCCACGACACAGGGTCCATTCTGTAGTTAGTGCGCACAACACTTGACTAACAAGTGGGTTCAATGAGGAATGTGTTAGGGAAAACGCAGTCCTGTCGCTTTGAGAGGCTCATCGGGGCAAGCTACAAAGAAGGCTGAGGTGATGAGTTCTGGAAGGTCCTGTTGAGACAAGCATCAGAGCTCAGCGCATCACAGGCTCTGGAAGTGGAGGCCAAGGATATAGGATGTCCCCCCCAAACCCCTCTCAGATGTCTTTTCGGCCACTAGACTCACTATGCTCCTTGGGAAGATTTGTGGGCAGACTTCCAAGCATGGCAGGAGGGATGAGAAGAAGAGTGAGCCAATAGGGAGACAACTTAGGAAATAGATTTTTTAAAAAATAACAGTCAATCCTCAGATAGCATCATCATCAGAGGTATGAGGATATTGTTTGAAGAAAATAAAAGGGCCCTTTTATGAAGCTATAAATAAAGTGCTAATGGAATATGCTAGGGAAATCCTTACGAATGGAAACTGAAAAGTCACAGTGACCTTGCCTCCATGAGCCTGCTCCTGCCACCTACAACCAAACCCTGAGACAGAGGGTTTGCCAGGAGCTAGAGGGGGGACAGGAAAAGGGAGGCTGAAGAGAGAGGTCAGAGATGGAGTGCAAGAGGTTAATTTGAGTGATCTTCTATCTCTACTGGATATGACTCTGCCACTCAACAAGAGAGTGACTTTATACACGGCACTCACGTTAAATATTTCACAAGGAGGAGGGGCTGAGGGTGGAGCAGTGATGCGCTGGATGTGGTCCTATTCAAGAGGTAAAATCGATGACGTTAGCAGCAGCTTGGAGGCTCTGGAAACTGAAGCACCTTATTGCAAATGATGCAAAAACCCCACAACTAATTGCATTATTAGCAAAAATTGCATTTAAAAATAGTGTCACACAAAGAACTAAAATTATCTAATTATCTAATCTAAGCTCACTTTTAGCAAATGAGTTTTGGATAAAACATGGGGTTTCTGATTCTCAATCAACAGGGGTTGGGGGGTAGAGAGAGAGAATGAGGGAAGGAGAGAGAGAGAGGGAGGGAGGAGGAAGAGAGGGAGGGAGGGAGAGAGAGAGACTTTAGGGTCCTAATAAAATATTAATAATAGACATAGTAAGTAAATTTTATAGAGCTTAAGGCAAACTATAAGATTATAATTCATATCATTTTAGCCAGTTGAAAATGATATGTATTTGATATAATCAAATCTCTCTCTCTGTCTCTCTCTCTCTGTCTCTCTCTGTCTCTGTCTCTGTCTCTCTCTCTGTCTCTCTCTCTCTCTCTCTCTGTGTGTGTGTGTGTGTGTGTGTGTGTGTGTGTGTGTGTGTGTGTGTGTGTGTGTTAGTTACTGGGGACAGAACCTAGGATCTTGTGCATGCCATGCAAGTGCTTTACCATGGAGCCCCATCCCTCCCCAGCCCAGGTATAATAAAGTCTTGACCAGCTACAAATAGTTGTCTCTGCATTAAAATGAGGACAACCAGAACTCTGCTAAGCTGCTCGTGGGTTTTTAAGGTATGTTCACACATAGGAGTAGAAATAAGCTCCCAGCCCCAAGATGATGTAAAGGGGTGCTTGTCCGCATGGTTCACACCCACTAGGACGTGAACACACACATCTGTGAAGGGATGATGATCATCATTCTTTCCCTCAGGTCACTTCTACTCTTCACCGAGTGAGAATTCCTTCTTGCTTTGGTTTGCACACAGGGCCTTCAGGGTGGCCTTGGGTTACTCGGGGTTTTCATGCACTCAAGGTTCTTATACAGGAAGGCAAGGCAAGATAGCACATCTGATTCTGTAGAGAAGCAGTGTGCAGTCACCTATCTGCCATCGATGTATGTTTGACATCACTGTATGGGAGGGGCTTCGTTCCTTGCCCTGTCTTCTTCATTATAAGGTCATCACCATCTCTACTCAACAAAAGCAGCTGCTGCAGGAAAAATAAACAGGGACAAAGGTGCGACGACACTTCAGGGAACCCTTTCTCAACGCTGATTGAAGCTGCTAAGGAGAAGGGAATGCTCCCTAGGACTGTTAGTTTTGACATGATTCTCCTGTGGGGAGGAGGGACAATAGCATTGTTCCCCCAATCCTGGAGACTGAGAGACAAGTCACCTACTGAAATGCCATCCGGCTTTGAGGCCACTTTGTGTAACCCTTTGGGAAAAGAGCAATGGCTCCAGGATCATTTCACATGTGAAAGCTTGGGAAAGGAAGTTTGCAAGTTAATATGGCAAGTGATGATATTAACTCAGGAACATGTAATGAGGCACCTGGCACTCAGAGTCTAGAAGAGAAGGGTGCCTCATTTTGAAGTGATCTAATGACACCATCCATTTGGTGTTACTATTCTACAGAACACCAAGCAAGATGTGGGGAGCGGTTGCCAGCATCACCAGACAACAGTGGTGCGAGGTAATTATATCCCCTGGACTCAATATGACCATCGACCACCATAAACAAAGACTACTGTGATGACTACTGGAATACCTCGGTCCTACAGTCTTGGAAAGGGATATGTAACACAACAGAGCAAGAGCTAATTTATGGTAATGGAGCCTTTGTGGGGAGAGTCACCCGACACTCACTTGAGATTCAAGCCATCATACCTGATCCTGTACCCTGACCCCAGAATCTCATGGTCTTGGAGAATATTAGAGTACAAGAAGGTAGATGGGTGGCTGAGGATGGGACTCCAAGGATGCAGCTTTCAGGAGTTGTCATCCAGTGTTGTGTGGAAATTTCCTCTCAACTGAAACATTGCACCCTGGATGAAAGCTTATCAAGACCCAGGGAGTAAGTAGAAAACTCCCTGAAACTAAGAAAGACAAGAGTCACAAGATTATACAAGCAGAAACAACTATTTGGGGGAGGAGACTCTCCACCCTGTGGAGCTGCCTACAGTTAGTGCAGAGAGAGCTGGAGATGCTGTTCTCAAGAATCCTCATCCAGACTGGTGAGGGTTTGTCAGAGATCCTGTTGCCTTTGAGTCAGCCATTTTCCTGCAAGCAAGCTCATCCATCCTCCTGTAGCCAGCTCCAGTAAAGTCTTGCTTCCCTATGTTGGGTGAGTAGACATGTGTCCATGTTGCCCCAGGCTTCACCACACCACACTAGCAAAGTACCTTTTGGTAGGTGATGCAGCTGCCCGAGTCAACCATATACCGTTGAGTAACCTCCTCAAAACTCACTGGTTCATCAAGCTGTGTGGACAGAATCCTTTCCTTGGCTGTCAGTATCCTCTCTGGGGTGAATAGGGGTTTCGTCACATCTCTCCAGAGGAAGTAACAGGACATACTGTAAAGCAAGGATCACTACTGCTCAGATGATCAGTCAGTGTGTTCATACTTCTTCACCTCTGCATTAGGAAGGCCTAGAACTGGTTAGCTCAGACCTCCTCACTTAGCTCCGGAGAGACCTTGTACACTGTAAGTGCTTACAAATTACCTGTGGGTTGACCTTCTGCAGGAGAAACTGCGTATTTCCTCAAAAGAACATTTAAATGTTATACTTTGATTTTTTAAAGGAATTATTCAGCCACATAATATTTTGAAAATAGGTAATGTAAAAATATCACATAAGGTGAGACAATCCATTTGGTCCCAAGAATCCAACCCTAAGGTCTGTGGTGCTCGGTAGCCAGTTCCGAGGCTGTCCTGGCCGTCTCTAAC
This sequence comes from Peromyscus melanophrys, assembly GCA_902168415.1. Taxonomy (NCBI): domain Eukaryota; kingdom Metazoa; phylum Chordata; class Mammalia; order Rodentia; family Cricetidae; genus Peromyscus; species Peromyscus melanophrys. The sequence goes on along the minus strand of CABHPR010152651.1, from coordinate 12,398 downwards.
CTCAGCTGCAGTTTCCCAGGCTCCCCCGCCACTTCTGGCAGCAATTACAAGGCATCCCTCTGTAGGTCTGTAAGTTTAGTGGCACACTGACACCAATTGCTTCTAGGGACTTTGACTATGCTTTAAGAAGGGACTTACTGCTTCTGTGAAAATTTTGACACCCCAAATTAACCAATTAGTACCCCATCCATTGTTTGTTTTTAATTCTTTTAGAGAAAGAGCCAGGAAACGCTGCTTAAGGCTAAATTTAGGGAAGAGCAAGATCATTCTTCTACATCAAGGTGGTTGATCCAATTACCAAATTTCTCTCAGTACAGATGCCCTTAGGCTACTTGGTTCATTGTGCATCTAAAAGGTGTTCTTTAGAGGCTTTGCTGAGGAAAACCTGCTAGCTCCCTGGTGTCTATGAATAGCTGTACAGAACAAGCAACTGGCAATAAACAGTATGGGTGGTACATCTATTGATGCTGGCTTGGGAAGGGCCCAACTGTCATGTCATGGAGTCCTTTCTTATGTAGTTGGGTAAGGGCACACTGAACATCAAAGATGAGGAGCGGGCCAGGCATGGCGGTGCACACTTTTAATTCCAGCACTCTGGAGGTAGGCAGATCTCTGTAAGTCTGAGGCCAGCTAGGTCTAAACAATGAGTTCCAGGCTAGCTAGACCTTGTCTCAAGCCAGCCCCCAACGAAAAAGAGAGATAAGATGAAGTGCTGGGATAGACCTCACTTGGTAGAGTGCTTGCCTAGCATATCTGAAGGCTGAGGTTCAATTCCCACCACTGGATAAACTAGGGATGCCAGCATTCAGGAGATGGAGGTAAAAGGGCCAAGAGTTCAAGATCAGCTCCAGTATGGTGAATTTCAAGGGTAGCCTGGTCTATCTTAAAATGTATCAGAAGGGGAAGAAGAAGATTTAGAGTCATTATTAATGGTGAGTTGGGGATATTTTGAGAGTCCTGGAACAAAGGCTGGGTCATTGAAGTCACAGACAGGAGATGATAACTTAGAGAAAAATAACTTTGAAAACCCAAGTCCTTTGAGCTTTGGGGTGTGCATCATGCAACTCTAATAAGCCTTGTGAAGTCTTGTTGGACATTTTAAGAAGAGGAATCAAGACTGGAATGTACAAGTGTGTTAGGTGAGCTTTGGAGCATCACTGACAGAAGATTGAGGACAATAGATGTTGGAAACTAGGGAACAATTGTTGCCTAAGAACTAGGAATAAATCAAAGCACAAAGAGCTTCATGGAACTGGAAAAATGAAGATTGTGAGTAGGGGAGTCTGAACAATGGGCACAAAGCCACAGAGGTCGTCAGACAGTCTGGTATGCTACTTGCAGCAGGGGATAAGGATAATGTAACTGGGTCTGTTGAAAGTTGGGGAAAGGATTGTGACTATTTTTACCATAAAAATGATAAGTGAGTTCTGGGTATGGTACCAGACCCCTGTAACCCTAACATTTTGGAGATGGAGGTAAGAGAATCAGAAGTTCAAGGCCAGCCTTGGCTATATATCCAGTTCTGGACCAGCCTGGTCTATGTTAAAAACCTCTATTTAAAAATGAAAGTCACAAAAAGAATTATTGAATGCGGAGGTAGGTATGCTTTTCCTGATCACATAATAAACACCTATAAGGAAGCATCACATGACATTCATGAACATGCATTTTTTTATATTTTAAATTAATAAAAATAGATACTCTGAAAGTAAGGGGAGTGCTGCTGAGTGCTTCAGAGCTCAAGACCCTGAACCTGGGGAAAGAGGAGTTGATTTGGAGATGGGAAGGTCAGCAGTGACTTCAGAGAGAGCAATTACAGGGAATGATGCAGGATCAGGACCACCCATGGGGTCCTGATAGCAACTAGATTCATGAGACATTTTCATGAGAAACTTGGTGGCAAGATGAGGAGAGAAGCAAGCTGGGCTGAGGGAACAGCCATCACGGTATGGGGGTTTCTGTGTGTTCCTTTGCTTTGTGGAATTAGAGGCATATGCCACGAGAATTCAGAGAAGGGCTGACAGAGTCAAATCTCAGAGAGCATCAGAAGGACAAGACTGGCTTTGGTGGATTCCTCTGAGGTGGGAGAAGCAAAGAGGTCAAAGCTCTATTGAACTTGACATCAGCCAGGAGTGGCCGGGTGAGGCAGAGTGACAACTTCTAGGCTCTTGAGCAAATCACGGGACTCCAGTGACAGGAGCTACATGATTTGGCAAAGCAGGAATCAGCAGAATGGGGGCTGCAGTATTTATTAACAGTTGCTGACGTGAGGACTCAGCTAAAGTGATTTTTTGATGTCTTGCCAACAAACTGCTCAATTCATGAAAACTTCTCTTTTGTTTTACATTGTATTTTTATTTCATATGTATGTGTACATTCCTGGTTGTCTGTGCACCATGTGCATGCAGTACCTTCAAAGTCCAGAAGAGGGCATTTGATTCCCCTAGAACTGGAGTTAGAGGTGGTGAAGGAAATCACATTTGGGTCCACTGCAAGAGCAGCAAGTCAAGTGCTCTTAATCGCTGAGCATCTCTCCAGGCTCTGTGGATACCTCCTCTGTTTAGGAGACTCATTGTTCTGGAAATGTGCTGCCCTTGCACAATAGTTGCAGTATTTCCAAAGGCAGTGGTTTTGTTTTTGTTGTTGTTTTAAGTACATACGTTCTTATATTTTACCACTCAAACAAATGAAGCATTTCAGGAACTCTCGAGGTTACTTATTCAAAGAAAGAGAAGCCACTGAGGTAACAAGTCTGGGGTGATAATGAGAAACGTACTTATAACCACTAGCCTGACTTTCAACGCTAACAAAATAGTGAGTGCAACTGCTAGGGTTTGTACAGACAGGGAGCAGACAGGTGTGCGGAAGGTTGATCTCCAAATCATCAAGGATTTCTGCTGCTCCTTAGACCAGGGCTGCCCCTGGGTATCATGGATTATCCTCAAATCTGCTGAGACAGACAAAGGACAAACCTCGAGAAATGATAAAAAAAAAAAAAAAAAAAAAAAAAAAAAAAGATCTTTCCTGTCATTCTAGGTTCCTTCTTGTTTTGAAACTCACCCTGAAGCCAGGATACCATCCAACTTAGAGCAATCCCCCTGCCTCAGCCTCTGTGTGTTTGAATGACAGGTGTTAGCAACCACGTATGGCTTTCTGGTTTCCCTTGCCACTGATAGGAATCGGTCCCGTTAGTTTCCAACAAGCAAACTCCAGGAGAGGCAATCAAAGAAAAGCAGGTTGTTCTCTCACCTGTGAGTGAAAACCCAACAGCAAGTCACTGGATCTAACTGTATGTCTTTCATTATTTTACTTTACAATCTTCCTGCTTTATTTATCTCTATAGTCATGGGCCTTAGCAGGAATGCAGTCTCGGGGTGGAGGGGGTGGCACCGGCACAATGGGCTGAACAGCAAGGTAGCAGGAACACAGAGGATCCATCTTTGCTCAGCTCTCTGTCCCAGAAGAGGCGCACTGAACAACAGAGGAGTGTTACCACAACCACCAGCCATGGCTTTTTTTTTTCCCTAGAAGCAATCATCAATATCGGTCGGAGCAGCAGAGTGAGCCCAGCGTGCAAACATTTCAGCTCATTTAAAATCCTCCAGCAGCCGAATCAGACACGACAAGACGATGGCAAAAAGAGAGGCTATTATCCAAAATGAGAGAGGTGGTAGATGGCTGACAGTGGTCTGAGTGGCAGAGACAAAAGCGCGGGGTGGGGGGAGATGGGAAATAACTGAGAATGGTAATTCCAGAGAAAACAGGCTGCTATCCTGTATACGTGTACACCCACACAAAGACACCCACCCCCTGCCAGGACACCACACACTAGAGGAGAAAAGCAAATACTTCCCAGCTTTAGCACTGGGCAGATAAAACATTCAAAGACCTTAGAAGATGAAAGGCTCTGAATAAAATAACATGAAAAATTTACCAGTCCAGTCTCAGGTACAAGTATACATTTGGACAAAAAGAAGGGGGGCTTTTTTTCTTATTTATAAAAATGCCCATTTCCAGGGTGACTAAAACCATAATTTCTAGCTTGAATTCATGTGCAGATGTTAACTAGGTATTATTAGGGGGTATGACAGGGAGCCATTGGCTTGGGACCAGCAGATTCTATATTAAAAGGAAGCCAGGGGTCACCAGGTCACCAGAAGGATTCGACATAGTGTGCTAGAAAAGACAAGACATCCAAAGAAGCCTGATGGGCTCCTAAACCACAAACCCTGGCCACTGTTCCTACCACCATGTGGCATATGGAGCTGGGAGTTCACCCAGGGAAGTGTCCTTTGGAAGAGTTACAGTTCAAAAGGGCTGAAATTAATTTTGTCTAATGTTGTGGCTACAAACCACTCGTGGAATAAGTCACAGTGTCAGCAGCCTTTGGAAGCTTCATGCTGTGGAATTTCTTCCCCAGATGGGAATACAAACTGAGAGGAGCAAGTAGCTAAAAGCCGTGACCTCAGATCTCTCTGCTACAAACCAGGTGTGAGGGGGAAGCTTAATTCAGCCCGTATCTCCATATTACCTCTTCATTTATACAGCTCTACCAGAGAAGGCTTGCAGTGGCAAACTGTTGCAGGCTAGCTTTGTTACCTCCTCCTGGTAGATGACTTGAAGCCAGGTTATACAGAGGGAAGTAGAGGCTATGTTGTCATCAGTTCACTCACTCCCCAATATCTCAGCACCTCTGACTAAAACTTAGTTTTGATTTTGGCAACAAATAAAGCGGCCGTGGCAAGGTGTCAGGGATAGGTTTGTTGTGTTTTCACGGCATCAGAGTATCTTTTGGACATGAACAACCCCTGGACTACAGCTATCAGCCACACATTTCCTTAGTTCCCCCTCGGTCTGGATGACTTTTAAACCCTTGACACACCTCCGCTTAGGTGCAGGGACAGGAGGTCGACCGGATGACACTTGCATTGAAGCACTGAGGCCGCATCAGAAACTGGAAAAAGTAGGCCAGGAAGGGTCAGTTTGTGAGTGAGCCCCTCCCCCAGCTCGTCACTCTGACCAACTGCCTTAGCCCAGGAGGCAGGCTTAAGGATGGAGTCACCGTTACAGAGTTACCACTAAGACCGCAGATTGAATTCATAGCTTGTTACAGGACATGGTGGCATTTTAAAAATAAGAATTTTTTAAAAATTTGAGAGAGGCGGGGCATAAAAGAAGCAGGGGGGAAAAAGGAGAGAGAGAGAGAGTAGGAGTGAGCACATAGACCAGGTATGGGGGAATGTGTTCTTAGCACAGGCCTTCCCAAGGTGTTTTTCCCTTTAGGACAGTTCTCAATCTTCCTAATGATGCAACCCTTTAATACAGTTCCTCATGTTGTGGTGACCCCCCCAGCATAAAATTATTTTCTTTGCTACTTCATAACTGTAATTTGGCTACCTTTATGAATTATAATGTAAGCATCTGTGTTTTCTGATGGTCTCAGGCAATCTCTGTAAAAGGGGTATTGGTCACGACCTACAGGTTGAGACCCACTGCTTGAGGAGATCTCAAGGCACAAAAAATAGGGGTGTTTTCAGAGTAAATATCTTCTTTTACCTTCCTCCCTTCCTCCTCCTCCTCTTCCTCCCTATCTTATATTCCAGGCTAACCACACACTTGTAGCTGAGGTTGACCTTGAACTTCTGATCCTCCAGCCTGTAACTCCCAGGTGCTGGGATGACATGCCTGCACCCCTTTGCCTATAATCCTGGGGATGCTGGGGACTGACTCTGTGGCTCTGTGCATGCTAGATGAGCACTCTACCCACTGACCAACACCCCTAGGTCCTAAACATCTGACTTGTAACCAGAGAGGCCAGCCATCTGGTGAGCATGCCTTCTGTGCTCTCCTTGTCCTGGGAGAGTCCACAGGAATTCAATCAGGAAGGAAACCATAGAGGGCCAGCAGCACTGGAGAAAAACCAGCTGCCAACTTCATTTAGGACAGAACTTTAATATGAAGGGACAAGGTCTGAGAGCATTTTGCGGCCCACTTTAGAGAGCAGTTAAGAATAATGCCTCGTTGGGATAGTAGCAGGTCCAGTGAAAACTGAAATAGTAAGACAGGTAACATCTAGCAGGTTGATTTTACCACACTGACCCTGCTTTAACTCCCTCCAGTCTGCAGAGGCAGGTGAAAGTACAGTAAGGAATAAAGACTGGAAAGACAGGCATCTAGCTTTGTTTAAAAAAAAAAGTTTCAAAAATATATAATGTAATTCTAGCAGTTGGAATGCTGAAACAGAAGGACCACCACAGGTTCAAGGTCATGGGCTGCAGAATAAGCTCTAGGACATCCTGGGCTGCAGAGGAAGATTTGGGATAGCCTGGGCTGTAGAGGAAACTCTAGGACATCCTGGGCTACAGAGGAAGATTTGGGACAGCCTGGGCTACAGAGGAAGATCTAGGACATCCTGGGCTGCAGAGGAAGATCTAGGACATCTTGGGCTACAGAGGAAGCTCTAGGACAGCCTGGGCTACAGAGGAAGATCTAGGACAGCCTGGGCTACAGAGGAAGCTCTAGGACAACCTGGGCTATAGAGTAAGATCCCATCTCAAAAGCAAATAAAAACAAACACAAATCAGAAAAGCATACATGTTTATTAACCCAGGTTCAGAAAATGGGAAAATATTACTAACCTTCACAATAAAAGGAAATGTCCATTTTTAGAATAGCCCAGATATGTCCAAAGAAAAACAAAACAAAAAGAGCCTCTGATTCCCACAATGGCATTCCATTCTCATTATGGCTTTTAGTTTTCATCTTTTTAAAGCTAACATAACATAAATCTGGGCCATTAAAAAGAAAAAAAATGTCTTTAAATGTAGTGCCAGCTTGGATGAAATAAGACCTAGAGATATTTTTCTCCAGTGTTCACACTGGTGAGAAAGACTGAAACATCTACAGCTAAAGATGATTCTAGAAGCAGGATCGCCTAGTTTAGGAGGCGTTTGCTATAAGCATTTGCACAGTACCCCTTTCTATGGAAGGCTTCCTGGTCTCCCTTTTTGCTTGGGAGTTGAAATTATAGTTCCCTCTTGCAGTGTGAGAGCACAGGTTTAGTTCAGCGGGGCACTGCCTACAGAGAAGCATGGCAAAGGTCTGTGGGCTCTCTTGTCCATCCTGCATCCACATGGCACTCCGTATCAAGATTTCCGATTGAGAAAGCAAGGTACGCTCAAGTCTGAAGGGAACTCTGTAGTAGATGGAATACCCAGCTGCAGTGACTCGGACTGAGACTCCCAGGGGCGTTGACACATCAAGAGCCAGGATGTGTACTGGGTCACAAACTCCACATCTCTGTCCAGCCCATGGTGTCCATGCACAAGGCAGGTGGATATACTTTGCTCTGAGATGCTACACCGACCAGACTGTTAGCAAAGGCTCGGGTGAAATAAAGTGGTATGTGACACATTTCCAAAGCAGTCTAGCCAGAGCCTGGACAGCCATTTTAATAACTCTTGAGAGTTTTCCCAGGAAGACATGTGCTGTGGTTTTTATATAAAATGTCCCCCATGGGCTTGCAGGTTAGAACACTCAGATCCCAGATGGCAGGAACCTTTAGGAAGCAGAACCTTGTTGGAGGAAGAGGCTCAGTTAGGGGTGGACCTTGAGACTTTATAACCCAGTACCACTTCCTTTCCTCTTCTTTTACTTCCTAACTACAGACACAATTCAAGCAGTGACATGCTTCAGCCACCATGCCTTCCCTGCTCCTGATGGACAGACCTACTTGAACAGTGAGCCCTGCCCTCCCTCCCTGCCCCCAGCCCCGGCCACCAACACCCCAACTTCTCCTCCCTGAAGCTGCTGCTTGTCAGGTCTTTGATCACCAATGAGAATGGGAACTAATACAGCACGGATCAGTATCCAGTCACTGATAGGGAAGCAACACAGTCAAACCCCAAAGCAAAGGTCTGATGGTTTGCAGGGACGTTCGGACTGCAAATCTGCATGGCAGTAACCGGTTGCTAAAGACTGCTTTGTGCCTCATAGGCTGCCTGTGATTTGAAGCACACGGAAGCTGGATTATTCTTTGAGTACACAGCATTTCATAAAGTCCCGTTAAACTGGAATTGGAACTTCTACCTATGAATCATGTACTACAATAAAGTAAGACCTAGAGTGTAGCTAAGGAGTAGACAACTTACCTAGCATACAGGAGGCCCTCGGCTTGATTCACAGCACACCCAGAAAAGATAAAAACAGTACCTGACTACAATCAAAGTCTATATTAATTCTTTTATCTTACCTTAAAGGAGACTAAAACAATTACTTTTTCTGACATGTCCTAAATTCATGGTCACCAGACACTCCAACAGAACACTCAGGGTCTCCCTTGCATAAACACTACTGAAGAGAAAATTAAAGGGCTAAAGAGAAAGTTCTTAAATATACATATATACATATGCATGTATATATATATCCCTATGCATCAGGTCAGCAAAATGCTCCGTGGATAAAAGCAATTGCTGAGCAAGCCTGCTTAAGCGAATTTGATCTCTGGAACTCCCAGTAAAGAAAAGACAACCAGTTCCAAAAAGTTGTCCCTGACCTCCACACATGCTCTGTGATGTGTGTATACCCCCCCCCCCCACATTTGATAATTATAATATATTTTAGGGCTGCAGAGAAGGCTCAGCACTAGAACACTGGCTCTCCCTCCAGAAGACCTGGGTTTGGTACCCAGTACCTACATGGCAGCACGCAGCATCCACAATTCTAGTTTCAGGCGGTGTCACACCCTTTTCTTGCCCCCGCAGGTGCCAGGCATGCACCCAGTACACTGATGTACATACAGGTAAAACACTCATACACATAGGCAAAATAAAAATATATCTTTAAATAAATTAAATTCCTATCTATCTTCTCAACCCTGTACCAACAAAGGGCACTATTTAAAAACTAGGTTTGTTCTGCTGTATGTTGAGATTTTCAATCTTTGTAGATTCATTCTCTTTTCCTTTTCTGAAATCCTACATGAGAAGCAGGAAGCTTCAAAATTATGGTATTTTTATTATTATTAACAACCTTTTCTTTCCATGGTGCTTTACAAAATATTCCATCAGCAGAAGTGTTAACCAGGTCAGAAAGACTAACTTTTCCAAGGTATTAAATGAAAAGATGTTGAATTACGTTAAATGCCCCACATTGAATTGACATCCCCCTCCCCTTTTTAATGAAAGCTAAGATTGATGAAAAATACCACTTATCTACATTAAGGGTCAAAATCTCTCACAAAAGGAGCTTCTGGTTCAACACGTCGGAACAGAGACAGTCTTCCATAATCCAGGGCCCAGGACGCGGATCACATTCTGATGATCCAATTAATGGCGGGGTACTTTGCAATAACCGGGCAAGCAAGGCCCCTAACAGATTGTGGGGCTGTAACATCAATTTCTTAAGTGCATTTAAAGGATTACAAATGTTGGTCCTGGCTTGAGATTGAAACACCTTTTGAGGTGCTCCGAACCACATTACCGTAATTGGGTACCTGACTTAATGCCATTTCTTCTGATGGGTGAGTTGAATACACTGAAATTAAGATTTCTTTCTGGTGTATTATGCTTTCCTCCTCTCTCTTCCTTTCTTTTTTTTTTGTTTCCTTGAAACATAAATCTGAAGTGAAATGCTTCTCCTTTCATCTAGATAGCTTTAATTACAGCCCTCGGGAATCCGAGGTTTGTCCTAATTTTACCTTCTCGCACTGTTTGGGTGCACCTTCCTCTGAGCTTGTTATCTTAATACGCAGCGCTCGGGCAATGGAAATAGGAGTCTTTCCTTAATAAAAGTGAGAGAACGAGGGGAGGGAAGACAAGAATAGACGAATGCTTCCGCTCTCCCTTTCTTCCAGGTTGGATGAGCATCTTTACAAACTATAGAGGATGTACTTAGAGCTCATCCCAGGGATGGAGAATTAGAAACAGACTCTCCCTGAGCTATTCTTTCTCAGGTCAGCTCAAGGAAGAACTGAAGAGATGGGCACCTTCTGGATATTTTCACCCTGCATTGCTACCAACTTAGAGGAAACAACAATACTTCACTCCATGTTCCAAACCTCCTCAGAGCTTGCTGTTGTTGAGTGACTAACATCCAAGACCTTGCTTTAATCTGAAAGGTCCTACAGGCTCTACTGGGCTCAGCTCTGCTATGCAGATTCAAATGCTCCCTGTGGATGCCCTGGACTCTGGCTCTGGCTTCCGTCTCTCATCTCAATACACCATATTCTTCCTCATTCAGACCATCTGCCTGGAATATGCTTCTGTGTGTACTTCCAGGCTTCTCTTAAAATACAGGTTTGCAGCATTTCCTGACCCTGCTGTCAACGGTGAGCACAGTCCCACCCCACTCAATGTCACACACCCCATCCTGATTTATACTTCACAGCACTCCGGTGTCTTACATGTGTGTGTTCACATGCACACAAACAAGTCATACATGCGGCATACACTCAAACAGGATGATTTCTTGGAAGCAGGGACTGTTTGATTCACTAATACAATGCGAGCAACCACAATAGTACCTGCACAACTCAAATATTTGTCCAGTTGAATTGAACTCCATTTTTGCATGGCTGATTCTGCCTCATTATGCCAGACTCAGGTACAATGTTTTCTTTACTGAAGACCCAAGATGACTTTTCTCTAATGAAGCACTTCCCCTACCCTCTCTTCAAGCATATTACTGTGTTTTATTCCGACCAGCTATCAGCATCTTAAATATCACATGCATAAGCATACAGAAGCATGTAAGTATAAACTGTTTCTGTCTGTCCTCCCCAACAGCACGTCCAAGTTCAAAGAATGTAGAAATATTTTTTTAACTTTTTCACTTCGGTGTATCGAGTGCTAAAAATAGCGTATGGCATGCAGAATGGGAACCATGAATACATGGTAGGTGTGAATGAATCCTAAGCATGAGTCGTCAGATATGCAGAGTTACAAATGGCAGAGATCCGAACCTAATTTTATCAGTGGTACAGTAAAGACTAAATAACGTGGAGCCAATGTGCACACAGTATAAGTCTGTTCTGCTTCTGTAGGGGAAAAAAAGACTGACGGCTTCTGGGAGATGAGGAAGAGCTGGGGTGGTACATGGAACTTGAGTAAAGTTGGCATTGGACAGAGGGGGGAGAAAGGAGGCCTGAGTGGTTGCTTCCTACCTCTGCCAGGCTGTGTCCCTTTGCTACTGGCAAGCTATCCCACTGTCCTGATTCCCAGCTGAAGCATGCAGCAGCCTCCACTACAGTACCTGACTCAGTTTTTTCCTCCCCCAGAAAATATGGGCTCTAGAACTTTCTGATTCATCTCTATCTTGCTGCCAGAAGATCCAATTCAGGCATCATCCCCCCAAATCTGTCCTTTTTGACTGGAGCTGGTATGGTCAGCTTCCATCCTGAAGAAGCTGCAGCTGCTATAAGTCATGAGCACGGCCCCCTCTCCCAGAACAGTGTGTGCCCTCCACCTGGCTCCCCTCGCTGCCCTCTCTAGCAGAAGAGAAAGGAGCTCTCTTTCCATTCCAGCTAGGCAAGAACCATACACACAGGCCTCTGGGACTTATTTAACAGTAACATTTCATTTTCTTTTATTCCTGCTGGTAAAATCCATTTTGCAAAGCCACAGTAGATTCCGGGGGTGGTGGTCCCTGTCAGAACACTCGCCTAGCATGCATACAGCCCTAGCCCCGCAAAACAAAACAAAACAGGTTGTGAAATAGCCCGGTGATAGAGACCCTGCCTAGCACGTCCAAGGCCTAAGGTTCTCTTCCCAGGACTGTGCAGATATATATGGAAGGAATTTCAATTATTCATAAACCTAAAATCCCTGAATGTACTTTATAGTTTGTTTCTTTGTCGTCATTTCTCTTTGCACACCTGTATAGTTGATCTCTACTCTAGATGCTGTGGAAATATTTCTGTCTTTAAAATTCTTGATGGAGAGTATCAGAGATGTGGTTCAATGGTAGAGAGATTGCCTATCATTCACAGGGCTCTAAGGTCAAACATCAGTAACACACACATACACACACACACACACACACACACACACACACATACACACACACACACCATACATATATACACACACATACACCAGACACCAGACACACCACACATACACACACACCCCTCACACATACACCAGATACACACCACACACAGACACAGACACCACACACACAAATATACCAAACACACCACAGACACACAGACACAGACACACACACACCATGTTTCCGATAAATATTTTGGCCACAATAAAACGTTTTTTGGCAGGGGTGTATTGTCCTGAGGTTAACAATGCCCTATAATAGGTATTATGCTATTCCAGGTTTTGACCTATAAACAAGGCAACCATAAACGGGTATTTCCCTCTGAAGGAACTGGCAAACTTTGCCCA
>CABHPR010152650.1:12500-30147 GCA_902168415.1 Peromyscus melanophrys | reverse complement strand
GAGAGAGAGAGAGAGAGAGAGAGAGAGAGAGAGAGAGATTTGAGATTAACAGCAATAGCTAACACCATTGAGTGCACACTGTGTAGGTTAGGGACTGGCTAAGCACTTCACATTATCTTAAATTCTCACTGAAATTCTGTCCATAGGTATTGTTTATCATTGATTTACATGTTTGGAAACGGAGGGTCGGTAATTTAGAAAAGATGAGTAACTTTTCCAAAATCACATTTTGAAAGTGATGGCCCGGCATCCACATTCTGCTAGTCTTGATTCCATCATCTGCGATGTGACCACTGAGTAGCCAGCTTCTGCCAAGTGGAGCAGCCTTTCTTGCTGTCAGGCCTTGTAGCTGCTTCCACCCATTGCACCTGTCGCATCCCAGCTGCATCTGGTGCCGACGAGGGGAAACTTCAGCTGCAGGTTGCCCTGGCTCTGAAAACATAGATTGTATAGACATTGGTCTTAGCAGTCCAGACATATTGTCTAGTCTAGCTAATACTCCCGTCACTTTCTGTTGCAACCAAAAAAGTTATAATGGAAAGTAATAATAGTAGGTCATTCTGAGTGATAGCTCAGGTTTACTCAGTATTGGTGAGACACACTATTCCAATAATTTTACATGTATTAATCTGTTTATATTTGTCAATCTTACAATATTGCAATGAAATGCCTGAGGCAACTAACTTAGAAAGGGTTTATTTAGCTCACAGTGTGAGGTTCTTTTCCAAGACTGGGTGCCACTTTTGTGGTCTCTGGTCATCTGGTCTCTGATGAGAGCAGGTAATGGTGATGTCAGAAGCATGTATTAAAACAGGTAGTTACCTCAGAGAAAGGACTGGCCAGAGTCAAACAGTACTCTTCAGGGACCTCCCATAATGCCCCAACTTTTTATAACCCATAGCACCTCCTAATATCAATGTCCTGGGGACTAAGTATTTATATATAGTCCTTTGGGGGACACTACCCATATTCAAACCACAGCACTATATATTTATTTATTTGGTGTGTTTGTGTGTGGTGTGCATGCTCATTTGTGGGGGTGTGTCCACACTGTGGACAAGCACACTGAACATACATGTGAAGGCCTGAGATGGATCTCCTTGATTGCTCCACCTTATGTATTGCGGTAGAGTCTCCCAGTGAACCCAGAGCTCACTATTTGGATTAGTCTAGCTTATGCTGGGGAATGCCCTTCTCTCTGTCCTCTGCAGGGTTAGGGTTAGGGGTTGGGGTTCTAGGGTTCTGAACTCTGGTCCTCATGCATGGTGTCTTATGTTTTTATTGCTGGGAAGAGACACCATGACAACGGCAGCTCTTATAAGGAACACATTTAATTGGGGTGATGGCTTACAGTTCAGAAATTGTCCATTATCATCATGACGGGGAGCATGGCAGCGTGCAGGCAGATGTGGTGCTGGAGCTGAGAGTGCTACATCTTGCAGGCCACAGGAAGTCAACTGACTGTCACACTGAGGGAAGCTTGAGCAAAAGAGACTTCAAAGCCCACCCCCACATTGACACAGTTCTTCCAACAAGGCCACAATTCCTGATAGTGCCACTCCCTTTGGGGGCCATTTTCCTTCAAACCACCCCACGTGGGAAGCATTTAACCTGCTGAGCCACATTGCCATATTTAACCCTTATAGTAACCCTGTGAGCTGGAGAGGTAGGTACTGTTGTTAACTGGTTTAACAGGTGGTTGAAGTGGTGACATTAAATGCATTACTCAAAGTCAGCCATCTAGAATGTTTGTTAGAAATGAGGGTTAACCCAGGTAGCCTGGCCTGGGGCCCATGGTACCCACTGTTACCTTAGTTTGAACACCATGTTAAAACCTGAGTCCCATATTAATCTGCTTATTTTGTGGTCTGACTTATCTTTACAACAAAACCCAATACATGAAAAATCAGATTTTCAATTTAGAAAAAAACGACGCGTGATGGCGGCACATGCCTTTAATCCCAGCATTTAGGAGGCAGAAGCTGGTGAATCTCTGAGTTTGAGACTAGCCTGGTCTACAAGAGTGAGTTCCAAGACAGCAGAGCTACAAAAAGAAACCCTGTCTTGAAACAAAACAAAACAAAACAAACCCCAAGATTTAGAAAAAAAAATAGAATAAACAACAACAAAAACAATTAGAAAAGCTATTTACATTAATAGATTTAATATGCATTATACAGGGGGATCACTTTAAAAATAAGTGTCCTAGGACGAGAGAGAGCTCAAAGGTTAAGAGCGTTGCTGCCTTGCAGAGGACCGAGGTTTAGTATCCATTACCCACATGGTGGCTCATTAGTCCACTTCTGGCCTCTGGGCACCAGCCATGCACAAGGTCCACATATGTACATACATGCAGACACTTACACATAGAGACAAATATAAAAATTAATTTAAAAAAATAAAAAAGTGAGCTGGGCGGTGGTGGCGCACGCCATTAATCCCAGCACTCGGGAGGCAGAGGCTGGTGGATCTCTGTGAGTTCGAGGCCAGCCTAGGCTACAGAGTAAGTTCCAGGACAGGCTCCAAAGCTACACAGAGAAACCCTGTGTCGAAAAACCAATAAATAAATAAATAAATAAATATATATATATATATATATATATATATAAATAAATAAAGTGTCCCACAAAGTCAATGAGTTGCATATGGTTTATTAACTACTTGAAAAAGAGTCTACAAGGCAGTGTTACTCAAGTCTAGTGTTAGAAGGCACACGAAATTGAAAAACAGTCCCCCAAAGTACGGCATAAACTAATAGAAACCTCCAGCTGTAGCTGTGACGTTTTAGTCTCTATTAAGCTCTTCCTGATGCGGTATTTTTAAAGATACTAATTAGCACCTTGCACACTATGTCCTGTTTGGGTGCCACAGTGCTTCAACTGTTTTTGAATTGGCTCATTACCAAAATTCAAAATTCAGAAGATTTCAAACAAAAATCAGGGTTTGGAGCCTTTAAAAAAAGTGGTAAGGTCTGGCAACACGACATTATTCCCTCCTGGCAGCAGTGATGAAAGCCAGGGAGTATCTGTCGAGGTTAGCTGAGGCTTATGTTTTTCATCTCACCATGCTGCTTCCAATTCTGGTCACATCCCAGACCAGAGGACTTGGTGTATTGTTTTTCTTGTCCCTGGCCTGCTTCATATCATGGTACTTGGAAGAGCCAGCAGGAGGAGAGAAACAAAATTAAAACAGTATGACAGTCTAGGTGAGGTAGGCCCCTTTGGAGGAGACTCCCAACCACAGGGCCCTGATGCCCACAGCAACCTTCTGCCGGGGGACGCCTTTCATGATGGCCTAGTATGATAGCCATAGGCCTCAGTAACTTGGATCTATGCTTTTCCCACTTGTGTCCCTGACTAGACTGGCAATGTGAGAGAAACTAGCCAGTCCATCCTCTGAGGCAAGTGTAGCAGCTGACACATGGGGTGGTCTGTCCTTAGCCACAAGGTTGCTGAAACCTTGGGAGGCCTACACCAGTTACACAGTATAATGTCCCATCAGGAGGAGGACTGACTGCCATCATCTGGAAAGTTGATAGGTGTCAAGATGAATGTCAATGAACAGCTCCACATGTTAGACAGCTCCCAGAAAGATGGTGGTGTGAGGGGTGGGCAGCTCCTTGTCATCATGCAGAGCCGGTTTAGGATTGCCATTAATGATGGTTATCCCCCTGAGAGCTAATGGCCGAGCAGCAGGAACAGGCCAGCTGAGCCAGATGGCAGGGATTGGATTTTAAGCCTCAGTGTACAGCATGAGTATGACAGAATCAAAATGTCACCATGTCTCTGTTTTTGTGTTCTCAATTACGGAGCTCTTGTACCCAAAGTATGATAGCCCCTTTGTTATATCAGAATTCAAATTTTGCTCTTTCCTTTTTTTCCTCCTACAAAGAATATGGATTGTGCTCAGTTCCATTTGAAAACAAGCTCTACTTGGTTGGTGGACAAACTACAATCACAGAGTGCTATGACCCGGAACAAAATGAGTGGAGAGAGACAGCGCCCATGATGGAGAGGAGGATGGAGTGCGGGGCTGTCATCATGAATGGGTGCATCTATGTCACCGGAGGGTACTCCTACTCAAAGGGGACATATCTCCAGAGTATTGAGAAATACGACCCAGATCTTAATAAGTGGGAAATAGTGGGTAATCTCCCGAGTGCGATGCGGTCTCATGGGTGCGTCTGTGTGTATAATGTCTGATTGAGTCCACAGGACTAACCAGGTCATCACTTGGGGCATAGTAAAAAGAATGCAGAGTTTGGGGTGGCTCGTCATTGTGGTTCGGCACATGCTAGGGCATTGGAGATTTTTAATTCTAACCTTGCACGACTCCCAGGCCCAGTGATTAATGGGAATAACATAAGAAAAATGTTATGTATGTATGTATACAATTCAGTTAAGAGAGCTAACCCCTTCTAGAGTCTCTGGAGTATTTGACAGGTGGTAAAGGTGAAATACCTTTGTAGTGAATCTTTCCTTCCTGGTAGCATCAACACTGGGTAAAATTCAAAATCACTCATTCTATGTAATGTAATGTCTGTTAAGAGCCTATAATATAGCTGGGCAGTGGTGGCGCATACCTTTAATCGTAGCCCTTGGGAGGCAGAGGCAGGCAGATCTCTGTGAGTTCAAGGACATCAAGGCCAGCCTGGTCTACATAGCAAGTTCTAGGCCAGTCAAGACTATAGTGAGAACCTGTCTTTAAGAGCCTATGATGTACCTGTGTATATTACAGGTCTCTAGCTGGCAGGAATTTGAAATGTAAAGAGGGAACCGTCTCTACCTCTACAAAACCAACATTTTCAAATGTTTCCCTTTAGAATTACTCAGAATGTGGGGATTTACTCACCATCTTTTTCCTTTGTGGTGTATATAATTTATTGCTAATATTCTTTATTTACTATCAGAGCTACATTAAACACTGTACAAATGATTGTTCAAAGAGTTTACAACTCAACTTAAAAGAATTGCAAGTCTAAAAAATCACAGAGAAAATAGTCAAATATTTGCTGATGCTAGGGACTGTGTTTAATTTTTAGCTTGGGTGTAAATTGCTAGTTTAGGTGTCAGGCTTAAGCATGTTGACAAATGCTCTTTATAGTAATGCCTGCGCATAAAGCTGACTTCCACAGCCGGAAAGCATGCAGAGCAGTGGTGCACATGCAGTAGAAAATGCACTGACAGAAGAATTTGCCTTCATTTGCCGGCACTGCCATACCCAGACGTTGTGACTTTACTCTCTGAACCCATTTGTGACTTGAGCTTCTTGACCCATGGACACTGGCACTTTGAGACATAGATCTATCTAGATCAAGAACCCCTCAACCTTTGAAGCCAGATGAGACCTGGGTGGCCTATGGGCCAGATAAACCCTCTTCTAGCTTGTTCTGTGTGCCATAACTTAAGAAGGGGGAGGGAGCCAACTGATTCATCCAAACACGAGTGAGCGTGAGGCCATCTACTCCACGCTAGGTTGCTTTTATTGTTTTGTTTTGTTTTTTAAGAGATAATACTTGTTTTTTACTTTAAATAAAACTACTTCTGATTGAAAAAAAACTTTAAGAAGACTATTTAATACTCATGTCAGATAGCATTTTAAATAGATACCTTTGGAGTTACTATACGGTACTTTTTATAAAGAGTCATAAAAGTGACCATACTGGGCTAGTGAGATGATT
The DNA here is from genome assembly GCA_902168415.1 of Peromyscus melanophrys. NCBI lineage: Eukaryota > Metazoa > Chordata > Mammalia > Rodentia > Cricetidae > Peromyscus > Peromyscus melanophrys. The sequence goes on along the minus strand of CABHPR010152650.1, from coordinate 24,467 downwards.
CAGTGGGTAAATGTGCGGACTTCACAGGCCTGAGACCCACATCTGAGCCTCAGAGCCCACTGTGGAAGGAGAGCGTGGACTCCTGAAAGCTGTCCTCTGCCTTCCACGTGTGCTGTGTGTCTCACACACACACACACACACACACACACACACACACACACACACACACAGTAGAAGTAAATTTAAAAATTTTAAATGACTATATCCTTTGCCCCATGAGCTCCCATTATTTTTAAACTAAAGAATGATTAAAAAATTGTAAATGCATGAGAATGTTTATGTCTGCACTCTAAATAGTAGCAACAATATGGAAAAAATCTATATGTTAAAGAGAGCGTGCTAATGAAATAATGGTGTATACTGCCATGAGAATAACTATTTGGAAGACTGTAGAAGTATGATGTGTCTATGCTAAGTAAAATAAGCACAGTGCAAACCAGTATTCACACTAGGACTGTCACTGTAAAGCCTTTATGCATGTGGATGGTAATGTGCTAAATAAATTCAAGGTGTTAGTGTAAGGAGATGTGGAATGGTTTTAAACTTACTGAATTTTTTCTTTGTATTTTCAATAAATATAAATAAGTCACTGTATATGTGGTGAAGACTGCTTAAGTTTGAGCCAACTGGGTTAAAGCAGTCTGAATCGATGAAATAAATTATATCACGTTAAAATCTGTAATTTTTTTTCTTTTTTGGTTTTTCGAGACAGGGTTTCTCTGTGTAGCTCTGACTGTCCTGGAACTCACTCTATAGACCAAGCTGGCCTCGAACTCACAGAGATCCACCTGCCCTTGCCTCCAAGTGCTGGGATTAAGGTCGTGCGCCACTGCACCCTGGCTCAATGTGTTTGAACTTAAAAGCCATTACTTTGAGAAGGCAAACACCATTTACATTTGCAGAAATGATTTTACCCAATTTTTTAAAGTTGCCATTTCTCACAGGCTTTATTCTTGATCATTTAGCAGAACCATAGGACAGTGACCATCTAGGGTACTTGCTGCTTAAAGACATAATAGCCCTTGTTTGCATATCCATGTCAATATGTCCCATGTCCCTGAGTGTTTGTATTTTCCCAGTATTCATATATTAAAGCTGTAGCCCTCAGTATATTTGAAACAGGACAAATATTCTGGAAGTATTTACAGTTATGTGTTATCCTGAATATAGGCCTTCATCAGGTAGGAAAGTGTCTTTACAAGTCATTAGAAGACCTGCACCCCTCCCTCATGCCTCACTGTTTACCTGAACTTGGTGGCCATTTCTTCCAGCCTCCGGTTCTTTGAAAAGTACTGAGTCACCTGGTCTCTGGTATGTTGCTATGGCAGCCTGAGTTGACTGATGCAGCTTACAAAGGAGAGGGCTCTTTATAAGATGGGATGGAGGTGCCGGATCAGCAAGAGGCAGACAACTCTCTCACCCTGTCACAAGTCACCACCACCATCTATTTTATCTGAAACTCACTGGGTGGGGGGGGGGGGGGGGCACATGCCTTTAATCCCAGCACTCAGGAGGCAGAGGCAGGCAGATCTCTGAGTTTGAGGCCAGCCTGGTCAGAAAAAAAAAAATCTCTAGGGGGCAGGAGGAGGGAGGACAGGGGAATCTGTGGTTGGAATGTAAAATGCATAGAAAATCTCATATTATTATTATTATTATTATTATTATTATTATTATTATTATTGAAAGAAAATCTCTAAAACTCAGAAAGTCAGCCTTGTTTCTTAGGTAACAGAAACACAGCATAGTTCCTGCCTCAGAGAAGTCTTCCCAAAGACCAAATCTGCTGATCTCTAGCTCCCTCCCTCTGTGACATACATAGCATCCCATCCCCAGTCAGGGAGTCTGGAGCCATGGCTGGCCAAGATCTCTGGTAATTTGATTGACAAGGGCTGAGAGAAGATGCCATAGTGGCTAAAAATGAAAATGATAATGTCTCAGATCCTAGATTTCTTGCAGACCCATCCCCACCTTCTTCAGTGTGGCTGTGTTAGCCTTTTGGCTTTGAGCTAGGATTCTGACTTTTTTTTTTTTATTGTTGTTTTTGTTGTTGAGACAAGGTTTCTTTGTGTTATTTTGGTGCCTGTTCTGGATCTCACTCTGTAGACCAGTCTGGCCTCGAACTCACACAGATCTGCCTGGCTCTGCCCCAAGTGCTGGGATTAAAGATGTGTGCTACCACCGCCTGGCAGATTCTGACTTTTAGAACCAAAAAAGCATAGACTAGTATCAAAAAGGTTTGTCTGTGTGGAGCTCAGTGGTAGAGTTCTTACCTATCATTTGTGAGGCTCTGAATTCAATCTCTAACACCTCCCAAAATTGGAAATGTACAATTCAATGATAAATACTATATTAAAAGGGGGGGGGGGGACTCTGCCTGTTTTTTAAAATTTAAATATTTTTGGAAAGTATTGGTTTTTGTGCTACAACAGTGTGGTGGTTTGAATAAGAAAGGCTCTCTTTGGCTCATAATATTTCAGGGAGTCACACTACTTGAACTATTAGGAAGTATGGCCTTACTGGGGGAAGAGAGGGTGGACTCTGAGGTCTCCAAAGCCCATGCCAACCCCAGTGTCTCTCTTCCTGCTGCCTGTGGATCTGGATGTAGAACTCTCAGCTACTTCTCCAGCACCATGTCTGCCTGTGTGCTGCCATGCTCCCCGCCGTGTTGAAAATGGACTAAATCTCTGGAACTGTAAGCAAGCCCCAGTTAGATGCTTTCTTTTACAAAAGTTGCTGTGGTCATGCTGTCTCTTTACAGCAATAGAAACCCTAACTAAGACAAACAGACTACAAATTAGTCGTAGTCTTAAAACAATAAATTACTGGGCCAGTGACAAGGTGCCTCAGCTGGTAAAGACACTTGCTCCCAAACCTAACAGCCAGAGTTGGGTTCCTGGGACCCACATAGTAGGAGCAAAGAGCCTACTCTCGTAAGTTGTCCTCTGACCTTTGCATATACACACTGGCCCATGCATGTTCACACATATAAACATACACGCAAGTAAATGTTAAAAAAAAATCCAAGTGTGGGCTATTCATATTTAATCTCACCATTCAGGAGACTGGCAGGCCAACTTGAGTTCTAGGCTGGCCAGCAATGCAGAGTGAGACCCTGTCTCAAACAAAATAAAAAACAATAAAAATATTAATGACTCACTGTGTCAAAGTTAGCAACCTTTAAAAAATTATTTTCTGCTGGGCAGTGGTTGTACACACCTTTAATCTCAGCACTCAGGAGGTAGAGGCCAGCCTGGTCTCCAGAGTGAGTTTCAAGACAGCCAAGGCTACACAGAGAAACCCTGTCTTGAAAAAAAATTCTTTTACATGGGGGTCTTATTATGAAGCCTAGGCTAGCCTCACACTCAAGATCTTTTCATCACCGTCTCCCAAAGAGAATCACAGGTGTGAGCCACCAAACCTGGTTTAGTCTGAACTGGCCTGCCATCTAACCTAACATAGTCACAGCTTCCAGGCATTAGGACGCCGGCATTTCTAAGGAGCATTAGATAAAATGCTGCCTTCCCCTGACTCTAGCATTCCCTTTGGGTGAATTTATCTTATGCTTTCTGAAGATATTCTGCTAGAGGGGTTTAAAAAAAAAAAGTCAAAACAAATCATGGGGAGCCGGGCCCAGTCGAGAAAAAGCTGACAACATGAAATTCATGTACTGCACAGCAGTGGACACAAAAATCTCAATGAAACATTCTCATTAATGGGGGGGTGGTGAGGGTTGTCATTATTAGAAATGACAGTTGTCGTTCAGAACGTGAGTCAGGAACTGTTACCTCTTACTTTGGCCCTGGGAGTCAGAACATAATACTCTCTTTGAAGTTTCGCCGGGATGGAAGCATGCTGCCTAACCCCCGGTGAAGATTGTCGTTCTAACTGGCTGCATCCTAAGAGCATTTTGTGCTGCTTGAGAAATCATGCTGTATCCATGATACTGCCAGTGTTCCAGCTTTTGTCTGAAATCCAAACCAAACCACAAGACAGTACACCTACAAGTACCTACAGAGATTGTTGTTGGGCAAGCTGAAATGCCAGGGCTGTAGAAAGCAGGCTTAATTAGTGCAGCCAGTAATTACCCTGCCCCCAATCTTCACTCACCAGCATTAATAGGGCCAGCTGGGCGCATGTAATCTGTGAGCATTCAGCAAAACCTGTCAGGCGCTAACTACATCTTTTGTTAAAAAGCCCACAGAGAGTCTCTATTTCTAGTTCTTTTCTGGACAGATAGACCAGAAATGTGTTATTTGTAGCTTCCTGAATGTGTCTTGGGTTATTTGTGGCCCTTTGTTTTTGTTGTTGAGACACAGGTCACACTGCCTTCCCAGTCAAGAGATGAGGCCTTTAAGCATGGGCAGCCATTTGAGACCATTTGGATATGGTTATTTTTAAAACTTTACTGTTAAATATAATAGAAATACAGAAATCTGTGTATATCAGTTATTTTTCTTAAAGGCTGGAAGAACCCCTGCTGACAGAGAAGAAAGGACTTCTGTTGTTTCATGGCTGAGAGGCTGTCACGGTGGTAGAGGCAGAGGGGCAGGAGCATGAGGCAGCTGGCGTCTGAGCCAGGCCACATCTCAGGGCTGCCCTCAGTGGCTACTTCCATCAGCCAGGCTTCACTTCTTGAAGGTTCCACAGTCTCCCAAAACAGCGACACCAGCTGGGAGGGGAGTGTTCAAACATAAGTCTGTGGGGGTCATTTGCTCTTCTTGCAGAGGACCCAACACTCACTGGTTGTGGGTACTGGGGACTGACTTGCTCCCTCTGTAAGAGCAGTACTTGCTCTTAACCAATGAATCATCTCTCCAGGCCTTGTAACAGGAGGGCTAAGATAAAGACACACTTGGAAAGAAAACCACACCAAGAGTGTGGGCACGGGCCTCTTAAAGGAGAGTCGCCTTCTCCCACTTTTCTGTTTCCTCGTTTACAACATAAGGCTAGAGTTTATGGAGGCTCAGCTGAGAGGTCATAGGGAGATTCTACCAGGTGTTTTGGAAGACCAAATCAACACAAAAGAAAAATAAAATTATTTTCTAGTATCTTTAAGTCAATGTATAAACACAAAGTTGCCAAGAGCATTGGTACATGCCTATGATCTCAGTACCACGAGGCTGAGCCTTGAGGACCTCAGGTTTGCTCGCCTGGGCTTTACAGTGAATTCCAGGCCAGCCTGGGCTGACTAGTGAGACCTTGTCTCAAACAAGCTAAAAAACAACAGCAATAAAGTTGTGCTGTTGAGATGGTCAAAGGTACATGCTGCCAGCCTTAGTTCAGTCCCAGAACCTGCACAATGAAAGGAGAGAACTGACTCCTGAGAACTGTTCTCTGAATGACGTGAGCATGCATGTACACATGCACACACACACACACACACACACACACACACACACACACACACACACAGAGTTACTGGTTTTAAACCTCTTTTTTTTTTAAAGATGGGGCTCACAATAATTCCAGACTGGTTCTGGTTTTGAACTCCTGAGCTCAAGGAGTTCTCCCACATTAGCCTCCAAAGTTATTGGGACTCAGGTGTGATCACTTTCCCCAAATTACAGAAGTAAACCTTATTTTTCAGCCTTAAAGAGAAAGTAGCTGTCTGGAGACACGGCTCATTTGGTAGCATGCTTGCCCAGCCTGCATAATACCTTGGCCTTTTCCCCCCTGCGTTAAAAATAGGCATAGCAGCACATCCAGGAGGTAGAAGCTGGGGGAACAGAAACTCAAAGTCATCCTTGGCTACATAGTGAGTTTGAGGCCAGCCTGGGCTACATGAGAAAATGCCAAAGAAAAGAAGAAAATGAGGAAGACAAAGTGATGAATCATCACCTGTATCTCCTCAGCAAAAAGAAGGCTCTTGGAGGTTTGGAGCAGGGATGGCACAGGGTTCAGAAGCACCACACATGCAAACATTTCTTCAGCCTCACCAAAGTCAGTGGACAACTGGCTTAGGGGAGGTTTAGATGGCTCAAACCAAAGATGTGCCCAGGAAGGATTACCGGTCATCTGACTGGACACAGCTTCGATTTTTGTGGTTTTGTATTCCTTGTGTGAGATTATTATCCTGCATACCTCTAAGAGCTTGAAGCATCCTATCTGGGCATCTTTCCACAATGGCATCTGCCTTCTGTGAACCTCGGTTTTTATTCCATGACTTATAAATGAAGATGGCCTTGGCCATTGCTGCAGATGAACTGAAACTGATATTTTTCCAGTGAGGAAGCTCAAAGTTCAATAAGAAAATAACTAAGTGCTTGACAAAACATCTGTGGAAGCAGCACTTCATCCTGTCTCAAAACTCAGGGTCAGGAGACACTGGTTGTTCTTCTTTGTCTGTAAAACTCACCGGGAAGAATTGAGATAGATGCTGGGCGTTGGTGGCACACGCCTTTAATCCCAGCACTCGGGAGGCAAAAGCAGGGGGATCTCTGTGAGTTTGAGGCCAGCCTGGTCTACAAAGTGAGTTCCAGGAAAGGCACAAAACTACGCAGAGAAACCCTGTCTCAAAAAAAAAAAAAAAGAATTGAGATAGGAGAGGGCCGTCTCCCCAGTTCCCCAGCACCCTCGTACCCCTCGAAGACCCACCAGTCAGATGGCTGATTGGAGAAGTGCCTAGAGCTTCACCAGGATTTCCTCATAAGCCAATAAATATGGTCACAAAGCCCGGGGGACACTGCAATCTTACCATTTCCTGTCCAGTGCCCTGTAGTGACATCCCCTCTCACTTGGAATCCATACAGCCGTGCACAGCATTATAGCTATAGGTAAATGACAGGTGGAGAGCTACAGCCCAGGCTGTAGGCCCATAACCAACAGGGAGACCTTGTTAGTAACTCCCAGCGTGATGGACAGTCTCTGCAGGTATTATAATATTATAAAGTATGTCAGCAATATGACTGTCATCCCCAGGACCCACAAGAGAACCGATTCCCACAAGTTGTCTTCTGACTTCTATACGCACACACTCACCATGGCGCACGCGTGCACACACACACACACACACAATTTTTAAATTTAAATAAAGCAAAATACTATAAAGCAACAAGAATTAAAAATCTGGCTGTTTTGTATTTCAAAACAAAGAACTCAGCGGTGGTGGCCCATGACTTTATTCCCAGTAGTCAGAAGGCAGAGGCAGGTGGATCTCTAAGTTCGAAGCCAGCCTGGTCTACAGGGTGAGTTCCAGGACAGCCAGGGCTGCACAGAGAAACTTTGTCTTAAAAAAACAACAAACAAACAAAAGACTCTTCAGGCCGGTGAGAGGCCCAGCAAGAAAAGCACTTGGTGTGGCAGCCTGGTGGTAAGTTTGATCTCCAAATGCCCCATAAAGGCAGAAGAAGAGAACTGATTTCACAGTGTTATCCTCTGACTTCTGCATGTACTTCATGCATGAGTGCCCCCACGTATATACCATGAGCACATGCACACACAATAAACACTTTTAAAAGGAACCTGCCGGGCGGTGGTGGCGCACGCCTTTAATCCCGGCACTCGGGAGGCAGAGCCAGGCGGATCTCTGTGAGTTCGAGGCCAGCCTGGGCTACCAAGTGAGCTCCAGGAAAGGCGCAAAGCTACACAGAGAAACCCTGTCTCGAAAAACCAAACAAAACAAAGCAACGACAACAAAAGGAACCTTAGGTGGCTGGAGAGTTGCTCAGCGGTTAAGAGCAGTCATTGCTCTTGCTGAGGACCTGGGTTCGGTTCCCAGCATCCACATGGCAGCTACAACCGTCTCTAACTACAGTCCTAGAGGACTCACACACCTCTTTCTGACCAGGCACATATGGGATGCACATATGTAGATGCAACCACAGTTTCTCTGAGTAGCCCTGGCTGTCCTGGAACTCGCTCTGCAGACCAGGCTGGCCTGAAACGCAGAGATCCGCCTGCCTCTGCCTCCCAAGTGCTGAGTTTAGAGGTGTGCGCCACCCCATCCAGCTTTTTTTTTTAAAGTGGTTTTTTTTTTTAAAAAAAAAAGGGAACCTTATGGTGCAGAACTTGTGGGAGTGGCCAAGTCATGACTGGTCCAATTTGAGGCCCATGTCATGAGAGGGAGCCACACATGACACTGCCTGGAAGGCCATGAACCAGAGGCCAGACAGCCCAGAGACCCAGGATAGATCCAAACAGGACTGGCCAACAACAAGAAGTCAATGATGCCTAATAATATTCTCATAGATTGGTTCGTAGTCCAGTCCAGTTGTCAGCAGAGGGATATGATCCAGCAACCCATGGGAGCAGAGGCAGAGACGCACAGCCAAACACTAGATGGAGCCAGGGGAGCCCTGCAGAAGATGGGGAGGAAGGATTGTAGGAGCCAGAGGGGTCAAGGACACCATGAGGACACTGGCCACAGAATCAACCAGGGCTCACAGGGGCTCACAGAGACTGAGCAACAAACACATCCACCCTGTATGGGTCTGAGCTAGGTCCTCATCAGATGCTGTGGGAGTCTGTTGGAGACCAGCTCCATCCTGCTTCTACCTTTTGACAGGTTCTTGGGGGAGGAGAGAGGAATTAGGAAATATCAGAAAGATAGACCTAGACGACAAGGAGAAATACAGAGACACAGGATAGCTTCAGGAGGGCCCTGGGTCAATACCCAGTCACTGCCCAGAGCTTCAGTCAAAAGGGCTTTTTATAATATGCCAAGGGGAGAGGCAAAAGACCTCCCCATTGCAAAATCAAAGCACACTGTACAGCCAAGTGTAGACCCTTCCAAATACCTGTTAAACATGCCTGTGACCAAATCATCTCCTTATGCAACCCTGCTGGGTAAAGCAAGCTCAGATTCTCTGACCCTGAGTAAGGTCTCACTAGATAGCCTCTGTGGGCCACCACAATATGCCTTAAGGTTATGTAGCTTGGTGTTCTTGTGTGACTCTCAACAATGGGAGTGGAGGGTGTCTCTGACTCTTACTTGTGCCTGGGACCCTTTTCCTTCTACTGGGCTGCCACGTCCAGATGTGATCTGAGGATTTGTGACCAGTCTTATTGTATCTTGTTAGGCCACGTTCGGTGGATATCGCTAGGAGGCCTGCTTTTTTTTTTTTTTTTTTTTTAAGGGAAACAGAGGAGGAGGAGTTGATCTGAGGGAGATGGGCGATTGGGGGGAGGGAGGGGAAACTTCTTCGATCTGGATATAATGAATGAGAGAAGAATAAACATTAAAAAATAAAAAAAACAACAAAAAAACCTTAGGTCCAAAACAAACAACAACAACAAAAAAAAAACTCGAGGTACTGAGAAACTGGAAAACTTTGACTCTGCACTATATGTTTTTAAATATTTATTTTTTTCCTTATGTGTATATGTTGTTGGGGGAGGGATGTGAGGAGGCCACAATAGGGTGTTGGATCTCTTACAGTTGGGTTTACATGTGATTAGGAACTGCCCAAAGGGAGCGCTGGGAACCAAACTCAGTTCCCTGGAAGAGCAAGAGATCTTAACCACTGGGCTATCTCTCTGACCTCTGTGTGTGTGTCTGGGTCTATATGCTCACCTGGAAGGACTGTGAATCGTTTACATCTCGAAAGTCAAGGAAAATGTATTAAGATGCAGGAGAGCTGGCAAGATGGCTCAGCAGGCTGGGCAGTGGTGGCGCATGCCTTGATCCCAGCACTTGTGAAGCAGAGGCAGGCAGATCTCTGTGAGTTCGAGGCAAGTCTGGTCTACAGAGTGAGTTCCAGGACAGCCAGGGGTACACAGAGAAACCCTGTCTTAGGGGTAGGGGGTGGAGAAGGCTCAGCAGGTCAAGGTGCTTACTGCCAAGCCTGACCCGAGTTTGATTCCTGGAACCCACAAGGAAGGAGAAAACTGACCCTTTAGGGTTGTCCTCTGACCTTTATATGAGTGTGGTAGCCCTGCACAATCTACACACATACATGCATACACATACATACACACACACACACACACACAAATAAAGCACTTTGGATAGATGAGCACTTGGTGAGGATGAGGATGCTCATGGTCCTGCCGGGCCAGAAAAGCTCTTCTGCTGTGACTCTCCTGGCTTCTCCCCATCTTGTTCACATCTGCCTGGGGAAGAGGGAATGACTTCCTTCCTGATGGTTAAAGGGTAAGAAACACGCCGAGAACCCTCCACACAGGCTTTCCTCCTCCTAAAGCAGACTCAGAAGGCTTAGCACTGTTTGGGCGCCGGCCGTAAAGCAATGAGCATAGATGATCGAGGCTGTTCTCTCAGGGAGCGTAAGGCATGCTGATGCAGCTGGCAATGGCAGTCAAATTGACGTTACTCCAGAGTCACATTTCCTGGGATGCTCCAGGAAAGGGTGGGTGTTGCTGAGTATTTTAGGGGACAAGCAGAAGCCAGGCCAGGTGGCAATAGCTATCTAAATTTTTACACAAGCATTCCCGGATAAAGGAATTTTTAAAAATTATTTATTTATTTTATGTGTGTTGGTGTTTTGCCTGTGTAAAGTTGTCAGGTGCCCTGGAACTATAGCTACAGACAGCTGTGAGCTGCCATGTGGGTGCTGGGAATTGAACCCTGGTCCTCCGGAAGAGCAGTCAGTGCTCATAACCGCTATGCCATCTTTCCAGTCTATGGAATCTTAGACTCTAGAAGAGGAGCTGGAGCTCAGGAGTTAACCACACTTGTTGCTCTTTCAGAGGACCTGGGTTCAGTTCCCAATACCTACATGCCGGCTCACAGCCACCCTTGACTCCAGTTCCAGGGGGTCCGATGCCCTCTTCTGATTTCTGCAAACACCAGGCACTCTTTTGGTGCACATACATAGATATACATGCAGGCGAAACAAGCACACACATAAAATAAAAATAAATAAATCTAAAAAATCTTAAAAGAAATAATTGTTTTTGCTTTTGGTTTTTGAGACGGGGTCTCTCTACATAGTCCTAGCTGTCCTGTGTAGTTGGGTTATTTTTACCCCGACTCTTTTGGGGGGCCACCACCCAACTTCTATGGAGGCTTATTCTTACTAATGAATGCCCAGCCTTAGCTTGGCTTACTTCTAGCCAGCTTTTCTTAAATTATCCTGTCTACCTTTTGCCTCTGGGCTTTTACCTTCCTCTATTTCTGTATATCTTTTCTTTACTTCTTTCTCTGTGGCTTACTGTGTAGCTGGGTGGCTGGTCCCTGGAGTCCTCCTTCTTTTCTTGCTCCTTCTTCTCCTCCTCCCAGATTTCTCCTCCTATTTATCCTCTCTGCCTGCCAGCCCCACCTATCCTTTCTCCTGCCTTGCTATTGGCCCGTTCATCTCTTTATTAGACCATCAGATGTTTTAGATAGGCACAGCAACACAGCTTCACAGAGTTAAATAAATGTAACATAAAAGAATGCAACACATCTTTGCATCATTAAAACAAATGTTCCACAGCATAAACAAATGTAACATATCTTAAAATAATATTCCACAATAGTCTGGAACCTGCCCTGTAGACCAGGCTGGCCTAAACACACAGAGGTCCACCTGCCTCTGCCTCCTCCTCCTCCTCCTAAATGCTGGGATTAAAGGCATACACCACCATGCCTGGCTTAAGAAATAATTGAATCTTCAAGGCTCCAGCAATTTATGGTGATTTTGCATTCTAATTAAATACTCAGTTTTCATACTTACCTTTTTTTGTTTGTTTGTTTGTTTGTTTTGTTTTTTGTTTTTTGAGACAGGGTTTCTCTGTGTAGCTTTGCGCCTTTCCTGGAGCTCACTTGGTAGCCCAGGCTGGCCTCGAACTCACAGAGATCCGCCTGGCTCTGCCTCCCGAGTGCTGGGATTAAAGGCGTGCGCCACCAACGCCTGGCCATACTTACCTTTTAATTATTGTTTGTTTACTTGAAAGAGGGTCTTGTTAGGAAATTCAGACTGGCCTTAAACTTGTCATTGCCCCAGCCTCTCAAGTGCTAGGATTACAGGTGTATACCACCAAGCCTGGCTCCATTTTCTTTCTTATTTATTAGTTTTATTTTAGGTGGAT
>CABHPR010152650.1:0-10000 GCA_902168415.1 Peromyscus melanophrys | reverse complement strand
CTCTCAAGCTTTGGAAGGTGAAGGGTGAGTGTGCACCCTTTCATCAGGAGCAAGGGACATAGAGCTACAAAAGTTTGGCCTTTATACTGGGGAACCCGATAAGCTGGCCTCTGAATGGACGTCAGAGCATCTGTGGGTGGATTCTAATAACACAAAGTGGCCAGAGAAGGCCTGAGCCTTAATACTTCTACAAAACAGCAGTGACTGCTATCGCTGGGGAAGCAGGGATACCGAGGGTCATAGGAGATGGCAGCTTTCTCAAGGAACAATGTCTAATGGCAGATGTGAGAACAGCAGGCTTGATCTGTTTCTCCACCCTTTCAGAAACTCAGCAGCCTCAGCGCCCTCTCTCCACAGCCTCCAGAAGCTCAGGTCTTCCTAGCTGCCTTTACTCTCATTCTATTCAGTTCCAGGTTCTCCTTTTTATGTGCCTTCAAGAGTCTGGAGTTCCAAGTGTGTAATAAGCATGTTTCCTTGTCCTCAGCCTTCCACAGTGTTTCCCCTGACTCTTAGGCCTCACTGTGTGTGGCCGGCACTCTCCCAAGGACACTGGCCCCCTGTGGCCTTTCCAAGAGGAGCAGTTATTCCCCACATAATCTGTGTCCTTCTGGGCCAGAATGTGGCCTGCTGATTTTTCCTCCCTGACACATGGTCACTTTCAAACGGTTGCTCTTTCTTCAAAAGCCTCAGCTCTGTGTTTCTACAGTCTACAGATCTCTCAGCCCCTCGACCCATCCTCCCCGTGGCTGTTCACTCCCTGAAGACTTGACGGTGACCCCCAGTCTTCCTTTAATCCCCGCTCCTGTCCTTTTATTTTTATTGGCTTCTTGTCTCACATCCTAGGGTCTCCAGTCCACCAATTTCACTGCTTTTAAAACACTGTTTTTGGGGGCTGGGAAGATGGCTCAGTGGTTAAGAACGTGTGCTGCTCTTCCGGAGGAACCACGTTTAGTCCCTAGTATCCATATTAGGCAGGTTAAAGGTGTGTGCCACCACCACGTGGCTAAACTTTCCAACCTTTCTTCTTTTGGTCCCATTCTCCTGTACTTGACTTGGGGTTGGGGGACAAAACAAAGTGTAAGCATCTACGCAGACACTGTTCTCGCCACCAGATCCTCCTACATCTGCACCTCCCATGGTTCCGATGATGACAGAGGGCAGCATTGCAGCTTCCGAAACCATCTCTTGCTTTCTCGGGGATGTTACGTGGCGTTATCTCCACTCTCATTGGTTACTAGTCTGTAGTCAGACTTTTTCACCAGACCATCAGCTTCCCAATAACGACAGAGAGACTTACTATTAATTATGAAAGCTCATAATATCTTAGGCTTGTTTCTAACTAGTTCTTCCCCCCCCCCTTTTGTTTCCAGACAGGGTTTCTCTGTGTAGTTTTGGTGCCTGTCCTGAGTCTCACTCTGTAGACCAGGCTGGCCTCGAACTCACAGAGATCTGCCTGGCTCTGCTTCCCGAGTGCTGGGATTAAAGGCGTGTGCCACCACAGCCTGGCTTAACTAGTTTTTATAACTTACATTAACCCATTTCTATTACTACCGGCTGCCACTTGGCCTGTGGCTGTCACCTCTCCTCCTCATGCATGTCTTGCTTGTTCTCTGTCTCTCGGTGTCTCTGCCCTCTTCTTCCCAGCATCCTCTCTGTTCTGAAAATCCTGCCTAGCTATTGGCCATTCAGCTTTTTATTAAACCAATCAGAGAGACACAGTGTACAGAAAGATTATTCCACAACACTAGTTTCTCCTTTTACTATATGGACTTTACCATTCTTAAATTAGCATCCTAAAAATCCCGTGATTAAAAGACAAAACCGAACAAAAAACTAAAAACAAAAAGCCACTCAGTTGATCTTAGACCCCCTTTTAGAAGCATTCTGTTAATTCCCTTTTGTAGAAAATTTTCTCAAGAGAATCACCATTCTTACTCTAGTTCCAATTTCTCACCCCTTGCTCACTGTTCACTCTACTTTAGGGCTTCCACCCCGACCACAACATGGAAATTCTTACTATCAAATCACCTGTGACTTTTTTTCTTTTTTGAAACAAGAGCTCACAATGTAGTCCAGGCTGGCTTGGAACTCATGGTCCTCCTGCCTCAGCTTCCCAAGGGCTGAGGTCACAGGCATGTACCACCACATCCAGCTGTGGTGATATATTGTGTACCCTAATAAAATTTGCCTGAAGATCAGAGAACAGAACAAGCCACTAGATTAAACATAGATGCCAGGCTGTGGTAGCACACCACTTTAATCCTAGCACTTGGGAGGTAGAGATCTGTCTGGATCTCTGTGAGTTCAAAGCCACGTTGGACTACATGAGATTGACTCAGTCTAGGAGAGAAAACAGAGCCAGGCAGTGGTAGCACATAACTTTAATCCTAGTACTTGGGAATCACATGCCTTTAATCCCAGCCCTTGAGATCTCATGCCTTTCCTTGGGAAGCACACACACCTTTAATCCCAGGAAGTAATATGGCAGGGCGAAGAAAGGTATATAAGGCATGAGGAGACAGGAATTAAAGACTCTTTTTGGGGTGAGGACTCAAAGGCTTTCAGTCTGAAGATTCGTGGAAACAGAATTGGCTGAGAGTTGGTGAGATGAAGTTGGCTGTGGCTCTGCTTCTCTGATCTTTCAACATTTACAACAATATCTGAATCGGGTTTTTTATTAAAAGACCATTTTATCATTCGTGTTACATCCAGCTTCAACTACAACTTTCGTATTAGCAGATTAATGGGGAGGCTGCTCTCATTTTATGTGAGGTCTTGTGAAAACACATCTAAGACAAGTTTTTGATTACTAGATGCTTTCTGTAGCCTTGTAAAGATGCAGGTGTGTGTCTCTTCTGACTCTGAACTGTGTTCTTTGTGAAGGGTGTTCATGTAGGTGGAGTTTCTCTGTGTCTTAGCAGCTGCTCCCAAATAACCACAGAGGCTTAATATTAATTATGAATGCTCAGCTGATAGCTCAAGCTTATTACTAACTAGCTCTTACAACTTAAATCATTCCATTTATATTAATCTACATTCTGCCATGTGGTGTTACCTCTCTTTCATCTTGTACCTCCTGTTTCCTCTCTGTGTCTGGCTGGCAACTCCTCTGACTCCACCCTTCTTCTTCCCAGTATCCTTAGTCTGGTTCTCCCGCCTAACCTTATCCTGTCCAGCTATTGACCAGTCAACTTTTTATTAAACCAACCACTACGTAATTTATATGGTGTACAGAAGGATTATTCCATAACACATTTCAGCAAGCTACTACTACCCTCTCCTATCACCATGAACTCTTGAGCCTTTTTCTCTTGATTTACAAAGTTTCACAGCACTCAGGAGGCAGAGGCAGGTGGGTGCTGTGGGATGTCTTTCTGTATGCTGTGAATATGTGTTGCTCTGATTGGTTGATAAATAAAGCTGCATTGGCCAATTGCAAGGCAGCTTAGAGGCAGGCAGAAATCAAAGGAGAGAGACAGGAAGAAGAAAGGCAGAGAAGAGAGACGCCAGCCTGCCGCCCAAGGAACAACATATCAGCAGACCAGTAAAGCCATGGAGCATGTGGCAAAACATAGATTAATAGAAATGGGTTAATTTAAGTTATAAGAGATAGCTAGCAAGAAGCCTACCATAGACCATGAAATTGATACTATTAAGCCTCTGAATGATTATTTTATAAGTGGCTGAGGGACCTCACAGCCAGGTGGTACTGAAGAAACTTCTGGCTACAGGTGGATCTCTGAGTTCAAAGCCAGCCTAGTTTACAGAAGTAGTTCCAGGACAGCCAGGGCTACACAGAGAAACCCCATCTTTAAAAAAAAAACAAAAACAAAAAAAACAAAAAACACAAAACAAAATAAAAAATTAATTAATTTTTTTAAAAGTTTCATTCCAGAAATGTGAGTTCTGGCTATTCTTATGAGATTATATTCCCTGGCATCTGAGATTCCTTCTGTGGCTCCCCTGGCTTTCTGGAGTAGCCTTATTCTTACTGCAGGTTCAGGTACACAACTAAATCCCTGGCTTTTCACCCCGTGGGCTCTCATCTCCAGGCTTGGGATTTATCATTTGTCCATAAATGATAGATTGTGACACTTTTTCCAGATTGAATAAGTTGTTGGGGGCTGGAGAGGTGGCCCAGCAGTGAAGGCACTTCCTGCCAAGAGTTCTATTCTCAGGACCCACAAGGTGGAAGGAGGGAACGAACTTCTGAAATTAAAATAAAGAAATGAAAATGTACTGATAATACGAAAGAACATTTCCCATGGGAAAAAGATTGTTAGGAGTGTGTGAGAGACTGGCTGCTTTCCTGCTCTGCTGGGGAGAAGCCCACTTGCATAATAGGGCATACCTGTTCAGGAGCCCAGGGCTCAGTTACCTCAAACGGTACCATTCTCAGAGTTGTTAGACTTGCAGCCAAATTAAATAGTTACTGTAGGATAATAATAAGAATCTTGTTCTAAAAATTGGTGTAGGGGAAATCAAACATTTGTTTTCTGTATCTACACATCAAGGAAAACAACTCAAGAAAGTGGTAAACATTTTTTGGTGTATGGAAGAACTCCAGCTAAACGAATGCAGTAGGAATGACAGACTGTCTCCATTTTGACACCTTCATGAAAGACAATTTTAAGTTTCCAAAAAGAGACACTGTGCCTTCTAATGTAGTGAGACTGCAATACCACCTGTGAACTATTCTTGCCAAAATACCCAGTGCAAATGGTGTCAAACCTCTAGACTTGATTTTTGAGTAACACCTCATGATACAATCAGCCAAATCCAGAATGCAACAAACTGTAGGAACAGGACCTGAGTCCATTAACAAGTAAATGAAATAAAAGTGCAAGATCCCATGCATTACAAAAAAAATATAGGAGGAAATAAAGCAGGCCTGGTGATGTAGGCCTATAATCCCAGCCACCTGGAGGCAGAGGTAGGCAGATCAAAAGTGCAAAGGTGGCCTGAGCTACAGAGTGAGTTCAAGACCAGCCTGTGCAACTTAGTGAGCGCCTGCTTTAAAATAAAAAGTGATCTGATTTTGTTGGCACATACCTGTAGCAGGAATCTTAAAATGTCTTATTAATAAAATCAAACCTGAGCCAGGTATTGGGGTGAATGCTGGAAGATCAGAGAAGCAGAACAAGCCACAGGTTCCTCACCTTGCCAATTCCTCAGCTGATCCTGTTTCCTCAGACTGGAAGCTTCTGAGTTCTCATCCAAATGAATCTCAGCTGAACTGTTGCTCAGAAGCCTGAATACTTAACCAGCCAAAAGCTGCTAGTTTCTGGTCTTCACGCCTTATATATCTTTCTGCTTTCTGCCATCACTCCCTGTAGTGGGTAGCCATTCCAGCTTTGATCTGGAAGTTCCAACCCCCATTGAGGCTTCGGTAACTGTCGCGCCTATAAGGCGGGGCCAAGAGAGGGCCCTAAAGACCCAAGATCTGGATGCGCCACCTTCTCTTGGTTCCTGGATCCTGGACGCTGGAGGTAGACCAAGCAGAGTTCTCCAGAGAACACCGCTGGACTGCGCTACATCTTCCCCAGACTCTGTAACCTACCTACCCCTTCATTTGTAAGTTACGCCACTAAATAAACCTCCCTTTTAACTACGTGGAGTGGCCTTAATAATTTCACCAATAACTCCCTGGGATTAAAGGCTCGCTTTCTGGGATTTAAGGTGTGAGTCACCATTCTTGGCTATATCCTTGAACAGATGGATTTCTGCCTCTGGAATGCTAGGATTAAAGGCATGTGCTACCACTGCCTATCCTCTATGTTTAATATTGTGGCTGTTCTGTCTCTTACCCCAAATAAATTTATTAGAGTGCACAATATTTTGGGGAACACAATACCACCACACATACCTTTAATCCCGGTACTCCAAAGGCAGACAAGAGGAGATAGTGAGTTTGAGGCCAGCCTGGTCTATATAGTGAGTTTCAGACCAGCCAGGGCTACAGAGCTACTGTGAGAACCTGTCTCTAAATAAATAAATACTAAGCTTTAAAGGAGTATAGATATAGCTCTTTGGTAGAGTGATTACCTAGCATGTTTGATGCTCAAGGTTCAATTCTGAGTTCAAAATACAAAAACAAAGAGCAGGCAACATCTGAAAGCATTGGGCTCTAGATTTAAATAAAAACAACTGAAAAGGTATTTACAAGAAAATGCGAAGAATTTTGTAGCTGAAGTTATCCTGTTCCTGCCCAGCTCCCACGGCCCTCAGACCCAAGCAAACACACAGAGACTTATATTATTTATAAACTGTATGGCCTAATGGCTCAGGCTTCTTGCTAGCTGTTCTTCTATCTTAAATTAACCCATTTCTATAAACCTATACCTTGCCATGTGGCTCGTGGCTTACCGGTACCTTACATCCTGCTCCCCATGGTGGCGGCTGGCAGTGTCTCTCTGCCTCAGCCTTCCACCTCCCAGAATTCTCCTCTCTCCTTGTCCCGCCTACCCTATCCTTCCTGCCTGGCTACTGGCCAATCAGTGCTTTATTTATCTATCAATCAATCATAGCAACATATATTCACAGCACACAGGACATCCCACAGCAGAATTCGATAACCGACTAGATATTTGGTGATGACTTCAAACTCAAAACTATTATTTTGATTCAAGGTCTTGCTACATACCCCAGGCTGCTCAAAATTGCTGTCCTCCTGCCTCAACCTTCCAAGGGCTGGGATTACAGGTGCCACCCTGACCAGCCTAATTTTGGACAAATTGAAGTTTTTTTTTTTTGTTTTTGTTTGTTTTGTTTTTTTTAGGTGGCTGGAGAGACAGCCGTGGGTGCTGGGAACCGAATTCTTATATTTTTGGTTGTGAGCCTAGCCTTTAACGGCTGAGCCATCTCTCCAGCCCCAAATTGAAGTTTTTTAATTTGATAATTGTAAATTTAGTGACTTAAACAGGGATCCTTATTCTTAAACGTATGGTCATAAAATTTTATGGATGATATCAAGATGTGTGCCATTTGACTTGAAAGAGTCTGGTGAGGGCTTTGAGGAGTGGGTAACATATAGATAGAACAAGACTTAATCACTGGCTAATGAATATATGGTTATAGCTATTCAGAGCCTTAGACTATTAATACATTGCACTTTTGAAAAATGCTTGGAAACCTCCACAATAAAAATAAAAGGGCCAGGAAGGTGGTTAAGCGCTTTGTAGTACAAGCCATGAGGGCTTGAGTGAATGTCCCTAGCACCTACCTAAAAAAGTGTGTGTGGTGGCATGCTCTTGTAATCTCAGAATTGCGGAAGCAGAGACAGAAGGATCTCTGGGGCTCCCTAGCCAGCCGGTCTATCCTAATTGACAGGCTCAGCCCAGTAAGAGAGCCTGCCACAAAAATCAAGATGGATGCTGCCTAAGGAGGAGTGAAGGATTCCTGAGGCTGCCGTCTAGCCTGCACACACATGTGCACATGCACCCGCATGAACATGCACAACACATACATTTTTTTTTTTGAAAAGAAAAAGGAAAGTTAAAAATAGTTTGTAGTTCCGAGTTCTCTCTGAGAATTCTTTCTAAAGTGTACAAATGGTTTATGACTATAATACTTCGTCTGGTTTTGTTCCTTGAGGGACCCCTGAAATTCTCTCAAAATTTACTATGGCCCTTTCAAGTTCATCTGTTGCTTCAGTTTTGTGTTTGAACCATACTCACAAAATAGATTGAGTTGCAGTCCCAACCTATTAAGCCAGGATTAAAGTTATTTTCCCAGTAGGAGGCGCTGTCCTCAAAGCAAGGTTTAACCTGTGGGCTGAGGCTGCTAGGCCAGGGCTCCCTCCACTGCATGTCTGCTCTCTGTACTGCCGTCCTGGGAGATGTCTGCATCTTGGTGGATTTCTTAAAGTAAATAGGCTTCTAGAATAATTTCCCACCTTTTGGCTGCTCAAGTATGAGCCAGAATTTCCTCCACATTTCAAGTTCCCCTCTTGCTCTTAAATTCTTAGATGCTATCTTTCCACTCTAGGAAGGGTGCTTCATTTTCTAATTTCATTACCTTGTTATTGTTCAAGCTTCACTTGAGTCTGTTATTTTAATGCATATTCGAACATAGAGTATTAGAATTTATGGGGTATAGTGCAAACTACAATTTTGAAGGCCCTCTTTGAGAAAAACAATCCCAAATTATGAATACAAAATTAAGTGAGATGAAGATTTTCTTAAAATAAATAGATAAATTGCAACCAAGATAAACACCACAAATGGCACAAAATCCAGGAAAAAAATGGATTAAATTTACCACTAATCCACATCTCCAGCCCACCAAACCCATTTTTAACTATTTAATTGCTGTGAACATTTTTATGACAACTTTCCCCAACATTTTAAGCTACGTAGACTTTGACTGTTTTTCCTACAATTGATTTTGCAATACTTTCTGCATTGAGTATAAAGGTATTCCAGTCATTCCTCTAAAACAGAAATCCTCCAGAGAGTTTTAAAATCATTTTTATTGGTTTCTTGGGAAATAGTTCCCTTTGAGACGGTATGTATATAATTTTTTCCCCTCTTACATGTTTACACATCTGTGGGCAGTTTCATTAAGCTGTAGGTATGCCTCAGTGGTTGAGCTCTTGCCCAGTGGGTAGTACTTTTGGTGTACTTTTATAGTGTGGAGATCTTGACATGCCATTGAAGGCTAAAAATATTTGCTGTATTTTAAAATATAGTTTTTAGCATATTTTTTATTTGTCAGAATTGCTAAAGGACACATAATTGGATAGCAACTGAACATTGAATTGTTTTGACCTTGTATGAAATGGTATTAAGAAAATGGTGTCTGGCTGGAGACTTGGCTCAGTGGTTAAGAGCAATTGTTCTTGCAAAGGACCTACATTTGATTCCCAGCACCCACATGGAGGCTCACAACTTCTGCAGGCATCATGCATGCATGCATGTGGCAAACAGATATGCATGCAGGAAAAGCACTCATGCACACAAAGTAAATTAAAAAAATCAAAATAAAGAGAAAATGGTGTCCTTAGTAGTTAAAAATGCAATGTCTTTGTATGATTCAGACATCTGTACCTGTATGCCCAACAAAGCATCTTATAGTAATGTCCCAAATAGAATGACACCACCACCCTAGATCAATTGTGCTCTGTACAGGTGAAGGGTAATAACACTCAGAGTGTTTAGAAATGTACATGAGATGTTTCAGTCATGGTGACCGAGGAGTGCTACTTTTAATTCTACCACAACCACTTTCTAAAAGAATTATGGGGTGCTGGAGAGAAGGCTCAGCAGTTAAGAGCATTGACTGTTCTTCCAGAGGTCATGAGTTCAATTCCCAGCAACCACATGGTGGCTCACAACCATCTATAGTGGGATCTGATGCCCTCTTCTGGCATTAAAGGTGTACATGCAGCTAGAGCACGTGTGTGTGTGTGTGTGTGTGTGTGTGTGTATACAATAAATAAATCTTTAAAAAATTATGCAGTTCTCCATATTCAATACTGTAGAATCTTCAAATGAATATGCTGAATTCTGATTGTAGAACAATGAGGGTTAAGAGAACAAGACAGACAAACCCCTGAAACTTAACTGGTTACAATGATAGGTTTTGTGTGTGTGTGTGTGTGTGTGTGTGTGTGTGTGTGTGTGTAACATATATTTTGAAGGTGATAATTCACTTCCTTGAGGGTTTTTTTCCCCCCAGACAGAGTTTCTCTCTGTAGCCTTGGCTGTCCTGGAACTTGCTCTGTAGACCAGGCTAGCCTCAAACTCAGAGATCCGCCTGCCTCTGTCCTTCCCCCAGCTAGTGCTGGGATTAAAAGTGTGTGCCACCACTGCCGATCTTTCCTTGAGTTTTTTTTTTTCCTTGAGTTTTTTAATGGTACCTTTTATTACATGCTCATTATGAGAATGGTAGAATGAAGTAAGATATTTTTATTTGTATTATTATTTCATTATATTTATAGGGCTGGAGAGATGGCTCAGTGGTTAAGAGCACCGACTGCTCTTCCAGAGGTCCTGAGTTC
>CABHPR010152649.1:7612-28226 GCA_902168415.1 Peromyscus melanophrys | reverse complement strand
TTCTTCTTCTTCTTCTTCTTCTTCTTCTTCTTCTTCTTCTTCTTCTTTTTTAAAGCTTTCTCAGGTTTTAGGTCCCACATTTTGGCACCATTTGTGAAATGTATTTATTCATTTTCAGAGTCTTTCCAAGCACTGTTCCTCAACACTGAAAGGCTCAATCACCTACAACACTGACTACTTTAATTCAAAACTGATTTCTTTTTAGTAAGATCCTCTTCACCCTTTGTGTCAAAAATATCATACTTTGTAGATAGTGTTCTGTGTTCTATAATATATCTCATGTTTATGTCTTTACCACTTGCATGATTCAATTTTAGTGTTTTACTATTTAACAACTCATACCATCCTTAGAAAATGGAAGCCA
This sequence comes from Peromyscus melanophrys, assembly GCA_902168415.1. Lineage (NCBI taxonomy): Eukaryota > Metazoa > Chordata > Mammalia > Rodentia > Cricetidae > Peromyscus > Peromyscus melanophrys. The sequence continues at coordinate 27,862 of CABHPR010152649.1, read as the reverse complement.
TAGGGATAATATTTTGTTTTCTCGGTTTTTGTATGTATACATCTAGTTTGTTGCTTACCTAGCACATTTATGGTAGATAGTACATGATTAGATTACAGTATGTGTTTTTATATGAACCAATATATTTTAATTTCTGTTCCTACTGGCATTTTAAATTTATCACAAATAAAGTCAGGTTACTCTCAAAACCATAACAAATGTCTTTCCTTAATAGTCACAGTGGGCACTTTTATTCAGCATCTTTTTAATAGATATAAAACAATGCAGGATTTTTCATTGGGCATAAAATCTAAAGATACAGTCTTGAATTTATCATTTTAATTAGAGTGAATTATTAGATAGTATGTCTCAAAAAATAAAGAAAAACCTCTAAATCTTCATGAATCCATTCTAAAACTGGTACTTGGATCAACCCTTTGCAGAAACCTCTTTCTACCACTGAATTTAAAAAGTAAAAGGTGGATGTTCAAATGGTAATCCACTGAGAAATAGCCATAGAGTGGGTTTTCTTTAGCAATAGTATATTGGACATAACCAGGTTACACCTGTTTCTTCACTTTTTTTCTTTTTTGCAAATGTTGTTCATGTTTTTACATCAATGATTTATAGTAATTTATATTGAGATTAGATTTTTCGCTGCTATATATCAAATCTGTGGGCCTATGAACAATAGTACAGGCAAGCCATTCTGTCTTGAAATGAATTTACCCACACATATAAAATTCTCAAAAAGCAATATGTTTGAGGCAAAGATTAATTGCCATAGGTAGATAGTATTTTATTGTGTGGTGATATTTTATTTGTGGTGAAATGTAATATTTTATTTGTATCTTAATAAAGTTTGCCTGGAGATCAGAGGTCATAGCCATAAACAGAAGTCAGGCAGTGGTAGCACATGCCTTTAATCCAATCATATGGCAGGCAGAGTCTCTGTGTGGTCAAGGACACAGCCAAGCTTGGTGACATGAGCCTTTAATCCTAATACCAACCATAGAGACCTGGAAGTCTATATAGACAGGCAGTGAAGAGGAAGTGATGTGGCTGGGCTTACAGCCAATGAGAAGGCAGAACAGGAAGGCAGTAACGGTGCAGGTTAGACAGGAAGAAGCTCTCTCTTGGGAAGCTATCAATGTGGTGAGCTAAGGTTAGTTGGTGGCTATTGTTCTGGTCTCTACAGCTTGTTCCTTTGTATTTAGCTCTGTGTTTCTTATTTAATAAGACTGTCTAGAAATTCATCTACATTATTGCACTTAAAAATTGAAGCAATTCAAAATATTATATATGTGTATGTGTTATGTAGTTTTAAAGAAGTAATAGATTAGAATATTTTATACATTTATTTCAATTTATTCCATAGATTATTTCCTCACGCTAATCTTCAGATTTACATACAGTGTGGGATTTTAATCTATTAAGTTAGATACATTCCATGATGTTTAAGAACTATTCCTTTTCATATTTTATGACTGTCAATGAAAAAGAGTACTTCAAAAGTAATTGCTAACTTCCCATACCTTGGCTGACAAATTGCCTCATTAAGTTGGCTTGTGGGCCTACCTGTTGGGCACTTTTTAATTGGTAATTGATATAGAAGGGCCTGTTATGTGTAGTTTGACATGTAGGTAAGTGAGCCTGTACTGTGTAAGAAGGGTAACTGAATGATCCTGGCAGAAAGTCAGTAAGCAGTGATCCTTTCTGCCTTCTGCTTCAGTGCCTGCCTCCAGGTCCCAATTTGAGTTTCTGCTCTGGTTTCCCTCAGGGATGGACTGTGACCTGAAAGTGTAAGCCAAATAAATGAACTCTTTACCCAAGTTACTTTTGTCTGTGGTATTTATTACAGAAAAAAAAAAAAGCTGGTATTCCATGTTGGAATAAGTGAACATTGTGTTGTTTTTATTTGTTTAATTTTACAGGAGCTCATAGTTTTGAGAGTTAGGTGTTTTCAAGAGATCTTGGATATTTTATAGATTGTAGGGATTTTAAAGTTGGAATATTTTTAATTGTGGTATCAACATAAAAACTTGGAGAGCAGAAAATTAAAATTATGGTTTAGAAATGTTATAGTTTTGGTCAAGCAGACAAGGCGCCGACTTGTGATGATTAATCTTGTTTGCCACCAGAATACCTGGGAAGAGGAAACTCAGCTGAAGCATGCCTTTATCAGATTATCCTGTGGCATTTTCATGATTTCTAGTTGATGTGGTAGTGCCCAAACTACTGTGGTATTTCTTTCCTATGAAAAAGGGCCAGGGATATACCAGAACTGTAACTTACGGTGAGCCAGAGTAAGCCATGATCTTCCCTGGCCTCTTTTTGTACATGCCTTCAGACTGATTCTTGAGTTCATTCGCTAACTTCCCTCAATGATAGGCTGTGACACAGAATGATAATCCAAATAAACCTTTTACTTACCCAAGTGGCATTTGACATTCATCACATCATAAAGCAAAATAGAAGACCATAGTGTCTACTACTCATGTAGAATTTTCAGTTCTTATCTGTTATGCCTACAGAATATGACGTGTTCTTAGGTTTTTATTCCTCATACTTTTATTATGTTATTGTAGATACTGTCATCTGCTTGATTTGGTGTATTTAAGTTAAAAACCTACAAGTCACTAGCATTTCTCTCAGGAGAGCCTAGGTCTTAGTGGGTGAGGCAACCATTTACAGAACTACCCCTTTCCTTTAACATAATTGATGATCATGACCATCAGCACAACACTATACTATCATATGTCTATAATTGAAACACCCTACATGTTTTCATTTATTTACCTCAAATCCATTTAGTAATATGACACTATCCTCACTTGAAACCATAGGTCATAATCATAAAATGAAATAATAAGACCAACTCTTGATCCTATACTGCACTGAAGAAGATACATACTGTTCATAGATGGATATCCAGATGATCCTGGTGGCACTTATTTTAATAGATCTTAAACATATCTGCTATATTTTTGCAGTTCACTGCCAATATCCTATTGAACTAGACTCATTTAATTCTTCAGATTGAAAATTTGTATTATCCATGATAATTAAAATCCAACAGTGCTTTTTTTTAACATGGGAAAATCAATAAAAATGAATTATATGATTTGAGTTATGCAAAGTAATTCCTAAGTCACCTGAAAAAATGGTGGTAAGTAAAATTGTCAAATATGATTTTAAGACCTCCCAAATTATCAAAATTAAGAATGTAAAATTATGGAATGATACAGGTATGTTGAAGTGACAGTCTTTTTAAAATTTTATTTTCCTTTGTAAATGAATCTCAAAACATATTTCTTATTTTCTGTGATGACTACATGGCCTTTTCAGAGATTTTTAATTTAAATACATTCTCTTCAGTACAAGAATATATGTATAATATACTTAGCTAAATGGTAAAGCATGCAGTGATACTGAGTACAATAATTTATCAAATTAGTTTTTATTTGAATTTGTTCTTTTGATACAGTTTTTGTTGAAAAAATTTCTGTTATATATTCAGATTTTAGTTTTCCTTCCCTCATTCCTCCTAGATTTTTTCCACCTTCCAAATCCATGTCCTTTCTTTCTCTCTCTTTAGAAAGCAAACAGGAAAAGAAACAAACAAAACAAAAAAAATAACAGAATAGAAAAAAAAGCAAGGAAAAAACACACTCAAAAACAGAAAATCAGAAAACATGCATTAATTGAAGCATTTTCTATACAACCATCAGATTTAACAGATTAACAGATCTTTTAGACTCTGTAAAAAAAACCACATGGATTAATGTTCATTTTTTTCAAGATATAACAGCAATAGTTTGTTAGTCAGCTTTCTGGTTCTCTATACCAGTGTTTCTGAACATGTAATTTGCAAATCCCACAGAGTTTGCATATCAGATAGCTTGCATATGAAATATTTACATTATGTTTCATAGAGTGGTGAAATTATAGCTATGAAGTAGTAATGAAAATAACTTTGTTTTTGGGGGGATCACCACAACATGAGGAAATATGTTAAATGGTCACAGCATTAGGAATTTTGAGAACCACTTATCTATACAATGAATGTCCCTGCAGGGATGCTTCAACATATGAAAATCAGTCAATGTAAACCACCACATAAACAAACTAAAAGGAAAAAAATGCTGAATGATCACCTCATAGGATGCCAGAAATCTTTGACAAAATCCAATACCCTTTCATGATAAAAGTCTTAGAAAGAGTACCTTATACCTCAACATGATAAAAGCAATTGACAACAAGCCCTATCGTCAATATCAAATTAAACGGAGAGAAACTCAAAGCAATTCTACTAAAATCAGGAACAATACAGTGTTGTCCACTCTCTGTATCTATTCAATATAATATTTGAAGCATTAACTAGAGCACTAAGACAACTGAAGGTGTGGTGAAATTGTGTTCCCCAAAATATTGTGCACCCTAATAAACTTATCTGGGGTCAGAGAACAGAACAGCCACTAGATATAGAGGCCAGAAAATGGTGACACATACACCTTTAATCCTAGCATTCCGGAGGCAGAGATCTGCCTGAATCTCTTTGAGTTCAAGGCCACACTGGAAACAGCCAGGCATGGTAACAGCCTTTAATCCCAGGAAGTGATGGCAGGAAGGAGAAATGTATATAAGGCATGAGGACCAGGAACTTAGGCTGGTTAAGCTTTTAGGCTTTTCAGCAGCATTTCAGCTGAAACCCATTCAGATGAAGACACAGAGGCTTCCAGTCTGAGGAAACAGGATCAGCTGAGGAACTGGCGAGGTGAGGCAGCTGTTGCTTGTTCAACTTCTCTGATCTTTCAGCGTTCACCCCAATACCTGGCTCCAGGTTTGTTTTTATTAATAAGACCTTCTAAGATTCCTGCTGCATGAAGGAGATTAAGGGAACACTAATTGGAAAGGATAAAGTCATACTATTGTTTTCACAGATGATGTGATAATATACATAAGTGATGCCAGCAATTCCACCAGGGAACTCCTACTACTGATACACACCTTCAGTGAAAGGACTGGATACAAGATTAACTAAAAAAAAAAAAAAGTAGCCCTTCTATATAAAAATGATAAATGAACTAATGAACTGAGAAAGAAATCAGGGAATCAATGCCCTTCATGATAGCCATAAACAACATAAAATATCTTGGGGTAACTCTAAGAAAACAAGTGAAAGACTTGTATGACAAGAACTTCAAGTCTTTTAAGAAAGAAATTAGGAAATTGGAGAAGATAGCAGAAGATGGAAAGATCTCCCATGCTCATGGACCAGTAGGATTAACATACTAAAAATGGCCGTCTTACCAAAAGCAGTCTACAGATTCAATGCCAACACAATTATTTACAGACCTTGAAAGAACAATACTCAACTTCATAGGGAAAAAACATAAAGCCCAGGATAGCTAAAACAATCCTGTACATTAAAGGAATTTACAGAGGTATCACCATTCCTCATGATAAAATACAAGGACTGGGCTGATAGACATGGGCATGTGACTAACACTGGAGAATCAGGAAGGAAAGGTTTTAAACTTATTACTAAAATAATTTTTTTAATTAAGATGGACATGGTGTGTTTTCTTATTTTAGGGGGAACCTCTATTAATGATTATAAAATGTCCTCTCTACATACTTAAAGAGCTGCTAATTCCTCATGAGGAAAGTTCCAGGGCCATCATTCCTTTAATGCTTTCTCTCTCTTATTTCTTGGGCCCAAAATATCACTGTAGCATTTTGTTATATCTGCATTCCTCTTTCCTCAATTATAATAGGAAAATCTTGCTTCCTTTTGAATTATCAGACCTTTTCTTTAAATCATAAGACTCAGTGAAAAGAAAATTATTGCAACTGGTCAAGAGAGACATGTCACATTATGGAGAGTTATTAAGCATTAAAATACTTCCTATCTATGTTTAATGGATGTATCTATAGCTCATCTTTTTAAGATATATTCAAACAGTATAAATCAGAAAGCAATATAGGCAGGCCTGAAGCCAATCTCAGATTTTGCTGTCTACATTGAGTTATAGCAAATCTATGACTGTTTTTTACCACTTCCTTCCCTCATTAAAATATTATTATATTGGTGAAGGGTGATGATTTCTATTTTGCTGACAACTGTTCTTTTTTCAATTCAGTCAATATTATCTGTCATTACACATACAAAGATACATATTGACTTCCATATATATTATATGTAGCATCAGAACTAAATATTGAATGGCCAAGCATGAAAGCAATTACTATAGTATAATTAATTAATTAGGAAAATGTCATCCTAAAATTCATATGAGAGGAAAGAAACTACTATAAATTTGTGAGGAAATGAAATAAATAGACTATACTGACTAGAGCTCTAAAATCTTGGCCATCTAGTCCACTGAGTTTATAAAACTGCCAGAATTTTTAAAATTGAGTAAACATTACGATTTATATAAGTGGTAGAAATTTTTTTTGCATAAGTGTCAAGTTATTATATTTTTAAAGTCTTTGGGTGTAATGGTTTTAGAACTCATGACACATGTTTTATAATGCAGTAACATGTAAATACAATTGTTATTTTTATTATGCTATCCATTATGATAATTTCTTTCATCTTAAAATTATCTTATGGCGTACTGAGAACTGAACTCAGAGTCTTCTCAATGCCAGATGAGCAGTATCCTGAGGAAACATTTGTGACTTCCTTACACTTGTTACTTTGAGATAGATTGTTGTTAAAATTCCCAAGAGGGTTTTGTCTTAATGTTTTTCTCTCCCAGTTTACTTAGTCTCTGAATTAGAGACTCATACCACCATGACCTGTTTGTTTCTCTCTAATGTCACCTCCTGGTGCTGGAAAGAATGGATCAATTGGTAAAGAGATGGACATGAAACCAGGAGGACCTCAGTTGACCCGAGTACCCATGTACAAAGCCAGACACAATGACAAGCACTTGTAATCATAGCACAAGTAAGAAGAGACAAGTTGGTCCTTGGGGTACTCTGGCCACCCAAACTGGCCTAATTCATGAGCCTCAAGTCCCATTAAGAGACTCTGCTAAAAAAAAAATAAATAAGGTACATGGCTCTTGAGGAAATACACTTGAGATTATTTCCTGGCTCCCACACATGTGAACTGGACACACATGTATGTATATTCAAACACACACACACACACACACACACACACACACACACACACACACACATACACACATACATACACACTGGAGGGAGAGAGAGAGAAAAAGAGAGAGAGAGAGAAAATACTTAAAACTTTTCTAAAAATCTGTGTGTGTCTGAATAATCTACCCTCCATCAAAATGAGCTTGGACAACTGTGTATGGTACAAATTCACAAAGGGCTTAAGATGACATAACTCAGAGTAGTTGTCAGTGAAATGATAGATGATTGACTTACATTTCAAATTAATTTATTTCCATTGAGTAGAATGATAAATAAAGGAGACAGTATCACCAATAAATGAAAAAAATAGGTGTGAGTTGATGCCAGTAACAATTATTATTTGTCATTTCTTACTTGTACATTAAAGCAAATAATGTAATGTAAATAAATTTATATCTTTAGTAAGGCTTTTTAATTCCAAAGAGTATATTTTATTTGTAAATGACTGCTGGATACCTTCATTTTCAGTCCCTAACTATTTCACAGTTATCATTTTTTTTATCCAAAGCATCAGGATGCATAATTTATGTGCTATCCTGTAAATAACACAGATAAAGTGTTTTGAAATTTTGTATGTAGAACTCTGAGGAGTGAAACATCATCTTGTCTATTCTAGTACAGCAAAGACATTAGACTTTATATTAAGCAAACTAAATACATTTTTGTAATAAAACATGTTAAAAAGGGAAGAATAATCATTAAGGTACAAAGACGGAAGTGTAGCTTGTCCTGGCTGTAGTTAAAACTTTTAATCTAGAACAACAAAAATATTGTTTAAGAAATTTTCATTTCCTTTGCCAATAAATATCTGATAATTTTGATATGGATGAATATCATTTCACTTTTATAAAGAAATGCTATGCTATGTTATGAAAGAGAGGTAACTTATTTCTATTGTTTATTATAGAATATATATATATAGTGTATATAACTGTATCAGATATATACACATATATATATGTGTGTATATGCAATGCATTTATGTTGTTCTTTTCCTTTGTTAGGGGTTTTTCTTCATCTCTCTTTGTTTCCTATACCTGACCACATATTTTATCCTCAGCATTGATACTAAATTAAAATATTTAATTACATTAAATACAATTAATTACATATGCAGATGAGCCTCTTTGTTTTTATTTTTTGTCCCATGTTATATCCCCTCCCTCAAAAAATTCTCAGAAATTCAGAAAAACAGCTCATTCAATTATACTATTTAGCCTCTCTATTTAGGACAACATCATATTTCTGTTAATAGTAAACATTTTCATATATATGTAGTATAGATACATGCATGTGTATGCTTAACACAATGTATGTACACATGTGTGAACATGTGTGTGAAGGTCCTAGTTAATTTTGGGTGTTCTCCTCTATTTATTTATTTTTTTTTGTTTTTGGTGTTGTTTTTTCATGATAGTGTTTCTCTGAGTAGCTTTGGAGCCTGACCTGGAACTTGCTCTTGTAGACCATGCTGGCCTCAAACTCACAGAGATCCACCTGCCTCTGCCCCACAAGTGCTAGGATTAAAGGCGTGTGCCACCAGCACCCTATTTATTTTTTAAATAGGGTCTTTCACTAGATATAGGGCTGTCTGTATAGGTTTGCTACCCAGAAAGCTTCAGAATCCATCTGTCTTGCCCATCAGTGCTGCCTTTTATTTGGTTTGGGAGTGATGCAAACTCAGGTACTTACGTTTGCAAAACAAGCACTCAAACCACTGTTGTGTCTAGGTAGCCCGTTATCTGCTTTTTCAGATGGTTATTATATGTTCATTTGGCTGGCTCAATTGAGCAGAAGCTTAAAGAAGTCTCATAGGTATAATTAAAATATGTGAATGCATATGTGTTCATAGATGAGATTGATGCCTTTATATTTTGTGGCAATTGTACTTCATCAGACGTTCATTGAATTTTCTTTAATTGTTCAGAAACATTTGGCAACTTAGGATAAAAATCTATGTGGATTTTTAAAAGTCCTCAAATCAATAGTCACACTATTTTTAGAATGATTTTTTTTAATTCATGTGAATCTCATAATTATATTTTACTTTCAAATGATCCAGTGAATTTTTTTAGCTTAATTGGCAACTCATTAAGGCAAGATACAACTTAAAGTTGATGATTTCATTTCAGTAGTGATTTAGATTTTTAATTAATATAAATATAAGAATAGATGACCAAGGTAAAATTTTGAAGCATATCCTTGTATATAATAGTTCACAGCACAATAAAAAGTAGTTTATCTGAATTAACTGAATCTATATGAGAACAGAGGAAAAATTAAAAGGATCACATTTACATTGAGACCACATATACACTTTTTTTGCATTCTGTATAGCATTTAAACACTGATGTTTTCATTTTATTTCCATACACATGACTTACAGTTTCAGTAGAACATTAAAATAAAATTCCCATTGTTGCAAGGAAAAGTAAGCTTGATGATGTTTTTAAAAAAGGTGTTACAGTTGTCTCTGTACTTTTTCCAGTCATGGTCTTGGTATCTCTTGCTCATAGAATCCCCTCTCTCTCTCTCATCAGTTGGACTCCTGGAGCTCCATAGGGACCTGGCTGTGGATTTCTGCATCTGCTTCCATCAGTCACTGGGTGAGGGTTCTATGATGACAGGATATTCAGCTATCCGATTACCAGTGTAGGCCAGCTCAGGCACCCTCTCCACTATTGCCAGTAGTCTATGGTGGAGTCATCCTTGTGGATTCCTGGGAATCTCCCTGACACTCTGCTTCTCCCTACCCCCATGGTGTCTTCATTTATTATGGTATCTCTTTCCTTGCTCTCTCAGTCTGTTTCTGTTCCCGCTCGAACCTCCCACTCCTCTAAGCTCTCATCCCCCATCCCTTGCCCTCCATTACCCTGCCTTATCCCCAGTTTTGGTGAGACACTTTGCACAGCCTTGGTGCAGGGAGGAGGGGCTTGGACCTGCCTCAATGGAATATACCAGGCTCTGCTGACTCCCCATGGGAGACCTTGCCTTGGAGGAGGTGGGAATGGGGGGGGGGTTGGGGGGGAAAGCGGGGGGGTGGGAGGAGGGAGGACAGGGGAAGCTGTGGTTGTTATATAAAATGAATAGAAAATCTCTTAATAAAAAAAAGTTACAGAACATATAGTCCAAGAAAGAACAGTCCCTCAAAGAGCTTTAACTATGCACAGGTTGAGAGTAGAAAAATGTGTTTATACTTGTCTGTGTGTGTATACTTTAAAAGACATTGCTTCAATTTTGTCTGTGCTCATTTTTAAAAATTATATATATATATATGCAATATTTTAAGATTAAATTTGAGTGCTGATTATAGATTTGTTGGTGTATCTTTGTAGGGCTATGTGCACATGATTTCTGTTGCCTGTGATGACCAGAAGAGGTTGTCTGATGCCCTGGAGATGAAGTTACAGGGATTATGAACCATCAGACATATGTGCAGGGAAGTAAACTCTTGTCCTTTGGCCTTTTACAAGACAGCCATCTTCTCAGTCTATTTATAAGCACATTGATTGTATTTTACTTGTTCTTTCCAAGCTACCTAGTGACTGTTTTACACCTGCACTTTTAGGTCTTATACATTGGCTATAAAATACCAGGAGGGCTGTGCTGTTATGTTAGACTTTCCTGTAAACATTACAAACGCTAATTCTGACTTTGTAATGGAAATGGTTTGGTGAGTTTTAATAAATTTATAAATAAAATAAATTTTTAATAATCTGTATTCTAAATTCAGGGCTCAGTTTTAATCCTTTAATAACCATGTAGACACAACAAGCACTTTTTAATAAAATGATGGAATTCAAAACATTATTTGCATGGTATGTTGGTGTGCATCTATAATTATGCCATTATGCAAGTTGAGTCAGGAGGTCCACAAGTTCTAGGAAAGTTTGGTCCACACAGTGAGAATCTGTCTAAAGATAAAAAAAAAATTGGGGGGCTGATAGGCCAAATTTAAAAACCTAGCTTTGCAATTTCAGTGTTTAATCTGGACTATGGTCAGTATTTTTAATGTGTGATATAATCTTTGCAAAAAAGGTTGTCAAGTTAGCAAGACTCTTTTATGAAGATATGACTAATATTTCAGAAAGAGTTGGTTAATGTGTTGAATGATTTATTAGGATTCCTAGTGTGTGTATGTGTGTGCGTTTGTGTGAGTGTGAGTTTGTTGAAAATAAAAATGAAAGTTTTGAACTGAATGATTTATTTAATCAGAATAAGATTCAGTTACTCTTTCACTTTAACTTCAAGAATTTAAAACATCTATTACTGTGTTTTATGAATAATCAACACTAGAGAGAGCACACTTTTTAGTTTTCTCACAATAGCAAGTACTTTTTTCTGTAGTATATGCACTGACCTGGTTTGGATACAGAGTTCTTTTCATTTTAAGTTTCTTTGCATGTTGTGGTAAGGAAGACCAACTTAAACAGAGCCCCAAAGAAAGAAATCATAGCTCCTCAAGAAGATTCCTCATTACTGTGTCAATAAATACATACTTATGTGTATTATATATATGTAATTTTTTGTTTGTTTGTTTTTTTTGAGACAGGGTTTCTCCATGTAGTTTTGGTGCCTGTCTTGGAACTCACTTTGTAGACCAGGCTGGCCTCGAACTCACAGAGATCTGCCTACCTCTGCCTCCCAAGTGCTGGGATTAAAGGCATGTGCCACCACCGCCCAGATATATATATCATATATGTTATAGCATATATGTATATATATATTTATAGCATATATATATATATATATATAGTGGTAGCCTCATGATCAGGTGCATATGGTAAGAACTAATTTGTCTCAGAAGGGTTATCAATAATAACAATGATTAAAAAAAAAAAAGAAGACATGAATTTGGGATGGAGTAAGCTTGGTGTGTGGCAGGGTGGTTGGACAAGATCAAAATACATTGTATACATGCATAAAATTTGCAGAGGTTAAATGAAAGTATTACTTTTAAAAAGATTAGTTTTTACGTGTTTTATGATATGTCTACATCTTTCAAGGCTATAGCTTTGACGAGATAATTTAAATGTGCTTTTGCCTTAAATATGTAAACCTTTAAAGTTTTTTTCAGTTTCTAACTGTAAAACACAACTACTAAATTATATGAACTATAAGAAATCTACTCTGAATCACAGTACAGTCATTACCAGGGACAGGAGAAAGGAGGAAAGATAAAATGTGTAGAGTATCAATTATCCAAGATCCTCAGTGTATTTCTAAGGATTGTACTGTATACTTAAAATATACTCATTGCCATTGCTGTCTGCCTTCCAGGCTATGAGGCCACTGTGATCACGTGACTCATATACTACTCAGAACTGCTACATATTCCACAGTCATGATTAATCCTGTATCCTTTACAAAGATATCAAAAAGCTTCTAAAAATGTTTACCAAAATGCATGCATAACACAAGTTAAGTCTGCATTCTTTTTTATACTATTCAGTATTGATATTCATGCATGTAATACATTCTCTGTTTCTATTGTGGCTATCCTAAAATTTGACTTCAAGGCCTATACTGTCAAACATTTTTGTAAACCATATCCTTGTGTAGTTTAGAAATTTCATTATTATGTTGATAATGATTAAATCAGCCCTTGTAATGGGGCATATTGTTATAGCCGAGAAAGTCCATTAGTTCTGAGCATTTCTTTTATATGCAGCTGCATTGCCAGATTAATAATAATTGATGTTATTTTTGTTTAGAACAAGAAACTTTATAGCTGTAAAAATCTAATTATCAGAACAATGACATCATTTATTTTTTGAGGACACTGTTGAAAATCAACATCAATTGAAATCCATTAAGTTTCTGATTTAAAGCAAATTAGTATTTCTTATATTATTATAAGATTTCTTATTGCTTTTACTAAGACTTTTTAGTAGATGAAGAAAGAAAATTACTGTTTTTATGAACTTTAACTGATTACAATTAGGATTTTCTGCTCAATTTGTACTATCAATTTTCATAGCTTCTAATATAATTGGCATTTTATTCATTAATTTCTGTTTTGTTTGACTGTCAGTTTTTGTTTGTTCTCTCTCTCTCTCTCTCTCTCTCTCTCTCTCTCTCTCTCTCTCTCTCTCTCTCTCTCTCTCTCTCTCTGTGTGTGTGTGTATGTGTGACAGGTCTCTCTATTGCAGTCCTGATAGTTCTGGTACTTGCTAGCTAGTTTGGCCTCTAAAGTACTATTATTGCAGGTATTCATTACTGATCTATATTATTTTTTAATGTAATAAAATACACTATGCATATGGTATAAATTATAATGATTAAAAAATTAGGAGAATTTTTATATATTTGGTTGTATTGAAAAGCTTTTTCCTACATTATATGATACAGACACATTTATATTTGTGGAAGGCTTAATATTTTTATTTTTTCCTTTGTAAACTAGGGAATGAAAGTAAAGGTCTCTATCAAATAATGTTTCCAAAGCATTATTTTATGTTTTTTTCTGAAAATTAATTGAATACACTTTGCTAAAAATAATGTTTTATTTGCTCTTTAAATCAATTTAACACATTTTTAAGTGTGTTTTTAAACTGTGAACTGTTTGTATTACAATAGCTCTTGTATTAGTGAATATTCCAGATGATTTAGTTCCTTTGCCACTATGGTGGCAGAGGAACATTGGGTTTCAAAGTATTTAATGAATTATAGAAATGTTAATGAATAAGAGTGCAACAATGGACTGAATTTCAATTGAGGTCCTTGCTGATTCTTTACTTTTAGTGTTACATGGTAATACAATGAATTGGAATGTAGGTATGTGAGTGGGCATGTGTTTGTTGTTGGTTGTTTTTTACTCTTTATTCTTTTGGGGGCCTGACACCCAGTGTCCAAATAAATCACACTGAAGCTTTTCTTTCCTATAAATTCCTGGCCTTAGCTTGTCTTGTTTCTATTTTTTTTTAATTTAAATTATCCCATATATTTTTTTGCCTTGTGGCTTTTATCTTTCTGAATTCTATATACCTTTCTTTCCTTCTTACTCCATGACTGGCTGGGTGGGTGGCTGGCTGGCCCCTGGTATCCTGCTCTCCTTTTCTCGCTCCTCCCCCTTCTCTTCTTCTTGTTCTATTTATTCTCTCTGCCTGCCAGCCCCTCCTATTCTTTCTCCTGACTCGCTATTGGCCATTTAGCATTTTATTAGACTAATCAGGTATTTTAGACAGGCACAGTAACACAGCTTCACAGAGTTAAACAAATGCAACATAAAAGAATGCAACACATCTTTGCATCATTAAAAAATGTTCCACAGCATAAACAAATGTAACACATCTTCAACTAATATTCTACAACATATGTTCCTGGCAGATGCAGGAGTGGGAGAGCCCTGCCCCCTGTGTAAAGGACGGAGGACAACTTTTCGATGTTGATTCAAAACTTTTCACCTTGTTGGAGACAGAGTCCCTTCAGCAGTGGTCAAGCCAAGTTTATTCCTTAATGAGTTGTTGGAGATTCTCCTGCTTTTCTACCCTTTTCCTTGGTGGAGAGTGCTGAGATTTCAGGTCCTTGGGACAGGCTATCTACTGCATCTTGTCTTTCCATAAGTTTTGAGCAGTCTTAATACAGGACATCAGATTTACAAGGTAAACATTTCTAATTACTGAGCATTCTCCCTAGCCTGAATATTTTGATAAATCTGAATTTTGAAAGTGACCTGTCACAAATTGTCAGGTACAATATTGTCCATTTGTGGCATGGTCTCATTACTGAAAATCTTGCAATTTCCTTATTATTTTAGGCTTCAGAAGTTTTGAAGGTACTCAAATACACCAAAACCAGAATGATAAAATATTCAAATGTACTTTTTAGTTTTAAAAGTTAATCTTAGAAAATATTTACAAACTAAAGTATTTGTGAAAATTACTCGTTACTTGAATGTGTTAAATGTCCATTGGCTACAAAAATATGATAAATATAAGCTCCAAAAGGTAGGTGTGCTTTCTTTTAATCTGGGGTGTATTCTTGTTATTTTGGCATTTTGTTCAGTCTCCATAGAGTCACCTAATGACTATTGAATTAATGAATGAGTGTATAAATGAATGAATGAATGAATAATTATGTTCCATGGCTCCATTTATTAATATTGAATGAATCCATAGCTTAAATGAATGTCTGTTTTGAGAGCAACTATTAGGAAAGTGTGTGGACTGAATCAGGATACAGTCTAGACATATTTGGTAGTTTTCCTCCACCACAGTTACTTAATTTTCTAAAATGAGCTGAGATATTGTGTTGCTACCAAGTTGGCTATTGTGGAATTTTATTGGTACTTCTTACTCACCAAATGCAAGAGGATCTAGCTTTTCAGATTCAATTATTTTGAGCTGATAAAGATTTCTCAAATTATTCTGGAATCTTGAATTTGTCTTTTATCTGTCTGTCACTTATTTTAACATCACAGACCTGACACACAAACTGCATTAAATTTAAGCAATCTTACAGCTGTTAGTTTACAAATTCCACTTTTTTTCTTTTCTTTTTCTGTTTTTGTTTTTGGAGACAGGGTTGTAGAAGTGACTGTCTTATTAAATAAGAAACACAGAGCCAATGCAAAGATGAAAGACCAAGAGGTCAGAGCTAAGAGCCTTACCCGTCACTGCTGCAGCTGTCCTCTTCAGCTAAGAGACCTACTTCCTGTGTGTTTGTCTCTATATAGACTTTCTGTTCTGCCTTCTCATTGGTTGTAAACCCAACCACATGACCTCCCCGTCACTGCCTGTCTGTACAGATGTCCAGGTCTTCTATGGTTGGTATTGAGATTAAAGGCGTGTGTCTCCATGCTGGCTGTATCCTTGAACACACAGAGATCCGCCTAGCTCTGCCTCCCAAGAGCTGGGATTAAAGGCATGCAAATAAAATATCACCATACAGGGTTTCTCTGCATAGTTTTGGTGCCTGTCCTGGATCTCTTGTAGACCAGGCTGGCCTCAAACTCACAGAGATCCACCTGGCTTTGCCTCCTGAGTGCTGGGATTAAAGGCGTGTTTCACCGCCGCCTGGCCAAATTCCACTTTTAAGTCCCTCCCAAAATAGAGTTATTATTTCTGATGAAGCCATGAAACAAAAATATCACTAAAGGAAAACAGTAAATGAATACATTTATAAATTAACCAAAACACATGATATAAAGGTACATTAAAAAAATGATTAAAGAACAGAAGCAAAAGGGCAAAACTGAAAAATTAGGGTGAACATTTCTGTTATTCATGAATGAAATGGTAGATTATGATGAATAATCTCTCGTATGATGAGTAAAGTGACAAACATTTTCTAACAGAAGGAGTTGGTTGATAACATAGTATCATGAAGTAAAGGCCTGAGAAACAGACAAGGTTACTTGGAAATTGTTTAATTGAAAAAAACAATTTTCACAAGAAATCAAAATCATATAAAAAATTTAATACGGTCCTCTACAGGGTTGGTTTAGTGTCTGAAGATGAAGTCAACATGTAAAGAATCTGTTTTGACACCAGCTTTCATAATTATGAAAACCAGTAGGTTACTTACCACTTCCATTCATAATAATGGTGACTGCTGTTGACTCCATTAGATACATCAAGTTCAAACACAGCTTAACTCTGAGAGTCACCTTGTAAAACTTAACACTTATTCCTAGCCTCAAAGGAAGAAATGTATGCTGTTTCATAAAATTCTTCTTATGTATAGAAACAGTGAAGTTGAAGTTAGAGCACTCAGAATTTCTTCAAACATTTCATGAATTTGTTTTCCTTTATAATCTCAGAATTATAAGATTCTAACTTTAACTGACTTAATGAAAAGACATTTCATTTGTCTCAAGCAAAGACAAAAAAAACCTGCAGTTTTTTGCTTTATAGATATATTTGTGAAGTTTCTTTAGTTCCTATGGACATATAAACCTAGAAAAAAGCAATATATTGTAGCTTTCTCTATTCAAGCCCAATTACACAGCACTAGTATCACAAACGTTGATGATGATACACTTTATGCTAAGTGGCTTTCTAAATTATGAATGTTGAAGGTTAGCAAAATAAGCAGTAATTTAAACGATAAATTTGAGCTATTGTCTCCTATTCATAAATCACAAAACATGTATCAACCATTTTACAAATGTTTAAGATCCGTTATACATTGTATTTTATTTAAGGATTAAGCCCACACATATGCAAATCTATAGCAACATATATCCCATTGTCATAAGACTGAAGTGTTTATATTATAGGTAGTTTTAAAACATGCTGCTTCAAATGGATCATGCTGAATTGTTTTAATTAAATTTTCTCACTCTAAAATAATTTAATGGCCTTCTGACTCCAGATTCTAGTTTCTTTAAACGATAATATGTCAGAGGCAGAATTAAAGCCTCACTCCTATAAATGTAAACACCACAGAATTTTCATGATTTCTTCAGAATATCCCCTTCTTAGCTTCATTCTAGATTCCTTGCATGAAATTCAGAAGTATAGACTAATGAGATACCATAAAATACAACACTGTGTTCAATTCTCTGCTCCATTGCCAAACAACAGAACTTTCTCTTCCTATGTAACTAGGAGTTTGTACCCACTGGTTACACTTACTCTCTTGTGTACCTTCCTAACTTCACTTGCTGGTTACTGTTACTCCTATTCTCTTGATGTCTATAAAATCCATGTGACAGACTACAAATGACAGTGTACCTTTCTTTGATTAATCTCATCAACATAATGTCTCCCAGGTCAATTTATTTGTCCAAAATCAAGGATTTATAATTTTTATTGCTGAATATTTTCATGTTATACATAGTTGGCTCGTTATCAATATCCATCCATCCTGGAAGAAGTGGAGAGTTGTCAACTAAATCTGAAATTGAGGTGCCTTTTTTGTTATGATTTCATCTTATTTCTGTAGATAATCACCCCCAAGGCTGGTCAATCATGTAGTTATTCTAATTAGTTTTCTCTGTCATAGTTTGGAACAAGTGGAATGCTGTTCTTCCCAATGGTCTAAATTTGTTGCCTTCTTACAAACTGCATGGGAGTTCCCCTTCCCTTGCTTTCTGGCCTTAACTATTTATTTTCACTGTTTCATAGTATCCATTTTAAGTCCAGTGATATGGTTTCTCATGAATCTCCATTCAATGATGACTGTGATGCTGAGGATTTTTGTGTGATATATTTGCTGGGCATTTATTTCTTTTCTTGACAAATGTTGATGCCAAAATTCATGCTTGTTTTACGTTTTACTGAAATTTCATATTTAATTGTCTTGATTATTGTATATCTACCTTTTAGCTCCTGGTTTGCTCCACAACTCACAGTTAATTTGTGCCCTTTTGTGGGGGTGGTTTATCTTCACTATGTTGACTGTTTTCATTTCTTTGCAGACCTTTTGACATTTGCAACTGCTAACACATGGGGATTTATTTTCATGCTCTTGCATGTTGATTTGTTTATCAGGGATTTTATTATTCAATTACTTATTGCCTTTTGTTGTTGTGATAGGATCTCATTTGATAGCCCAGTCTAGTCTGATTTACTCTAATAAATTTTGTCCTTTAACTAATACGTGTTCTACTACCTTCACTCTGGAACTACAAACCCCAGCAACCCTGATCTGCCGCTATTATTTTTAGACCATCCTTTCCTCATTCCTTGACTTTGCTTCTGTCTCAAAACTCAATTAGATAAAACTGGAACATTTGTCTTTATCTTTCTTTTTTTCTTGTTATTTAAAAGTTTTCTTTTTTTTCACATAATATGTTTTGATTAAGATTTCAACACTCTATCTCTCTCAGTCCTCCCCACCCTCCCTTTAATACAGATCCATCCCTTTCTGTCTTTCATTAGAAAACAAAAAGCCTAGCTGGGCGGTGGTGGCGCACGCCTTTAATCCCAGCACTTGGGAGGCAGAACCAGGTGGATTTCTGTGACTTCAAGGCCAGCCTGGCCAACCAAGTGAGTTCCAGGAAAGGCACAAAGCTATACAGGGAAACCCTGTCTTGAAAAACCAAAAAAAAAAAAAAAAAAAAAAAAAAAAAAAAAAAAAAAAAAAAAAAACAAAAAAAAAAAAAAAAAAAAAAAAAAAAAAAAAAAAAAAAAAAAAAAAGGCCATCTAAGGAATAATAATAAAATAAAATCAATAAGATAAAATAAAACTAATACATCACAGTAGTACAAAAGAAACAGAAGGAAATGAGCCCAAGAGAAGGCACAAGAAACAGAGACCCACTTGTTTGCAGATTCATGAATCCCATATAAACACTGAACTGAAAAGGAGAAACATGGTGATATTTTATTTGTACTAAAATGTGATTTGTATGTTAATAAATAAAGTTACCCGGGGGTCAGAGCTATTAGAGCTATAGCAAAAGTTGGGCAGTGGTGGTGCACGCCTTTAATCCCAGCACTTGGGAGGCAGAGCTAGGTAGATCTCTGTGTGTTCAAGGATACAGCCAGCATTGGAGACACATGCCTTTAATCTCAATACCAACCATAGAAGACCTGGAGGTCTGTACAGACAGGCAGTGAGGAGGCGGTCATGTGGTTGAGTTTACAACCAATGAGAAGGCAGAACAGAAAGTCTATATAAAGACAAACACACAGGAAGTAGGTCTCTTGGCTGAAGAGGATCACTGGAGCAGGAAGGGTAAAGTTCTTAGCTCTGATCTCTTGGGCTTTTATCTTTACATTGGCTCTGTGTTTCTTATTTAATAAGACAGTTACTTCTACAGAACTGGAACCCAGAATGCATACAGAAAAGAACTGCAGGGTAAATGGAAAGAAATGTCTATAGTAAAATTTAAAAAAAAACTATTAAGTAAAATTATATTTAAAAAAGTAAAAGCCCTGACATAACATTATAAGACAAGGAACCTCTGAAGATACCATTGATTTCATTTTCTGTTGGTTATTTACTACTGGGCATCCAGCCTCCACTTAAGAGTAGTTTGTTTCATTTGCAAGTGGTTATCAATTGGAGTTTGCTTTGGGGTTAGGAATGAGGCATATGCCCACTTCTTTCAGCTCCAGGAACTCATCTGGTGCAGACCTATGCTAGCTCTGTGCATGCTGCCTCAGTCTCTGTGAGTTCTTATTTGTGTCCATCTTGCTGATT
>CABHPR010152648.1:0-39359 GCA_902168415.1 Peromyscus melanophrys | reverse complement strand
TCTATCTTCCTCTTCCATTTTTCTGGTGATGGGGATAGAACCTAGAAATTCATGAATGTCAAGCAACTATGCTACCATTGAGTAACATCTCTAGTCCTAACTTTGTCCTTTGAATATGACAGACCCCTCCAGTACTAATTCTGTTCTAGTATCTAAACTTGCCTTTATTCTGTAGATTTTATATCTACTATATTGATAAATATTAAATCACAATGAATTTCTATCTATGACTTTGAATTTTAAAGGTCATTAAAAAGGTATGCATCCCTTAATGATACTTTAGCTAACATCTGAAGGATTAGGTAGATGCATTTTAAATTTGTTGTGTAAGAAAATTTATTTTTATTTTTATTATTAAGAAATTTTATATTCATTTTACATATCAAACACAGATCCCCCTCTCCTCCTTCCTCCCGCTCCCCAGCCTTCCTCCTCAAAGACAAGGTCTCCAGTGGGGAGTCAGTCAGCAGAGCCTGGTGTATTCAGTTGAGGCAGGTCCAAGGCCCTCCCCTCTGCACCAAGACTGCTCAAGGTGTCTGACCATAGGCACTGGGCTCCAAAAAGTCCACTTATGAACCAGGGACAGATCTCGATCCCACTGCCTGGGGGCCCCCTAAACAGTTCAAACTAAACAACTGTTTCACTTATCCAGAGGGCCTAGTCCAATCCCAATGGGGCTCCACAGTTATTGGTCCATAGTTCATGCATTTCCACTAGTTTGGTCTGGCCATCTCGGTACATTTTCCTATCATGATCTCAATGTCTTTTGCTCATAGAATCTCTCCTCTCTCTCTCATCAATTAGAATCATGGAGCCTGGTTCCCGGCTGTGGATCTCTGCATCTGATTCCATCAGTTACTGGATGAAGGCTCTATGATGACAGTAAGGGTATTCACTAATCTGGTTATTAAAGTAGATCAGTTCAGCCAGCTCCTCGACCATTGCTAGTAGTCTAAGATGGGGTCATCCTTGTGGGTTCCTGGGAACTTCCCTAGCACCCTGTTTCTCCCTATTCCCATGATGTCTTAATTTATCCTGGTATTTCTTTCCTTGCTCTCCCACTCGGTCCCTATTCCATCTCAACCCTCCCATTCCTTTATAGTCTCATCCCCTATCCTTTGCCCTCCATTACCCCCCCTCACCCCCAGTTTACTCATGTAGATCTCATCTTTTTCTCTTTTGCTGGGTGATCTCTGTGTCCCTCTTAAGGTCCTCCTTGTTAGCTAGCTTCTCTGGAGCTGTGTGTTGTAGTCTGGTTATCCTTTGCTTTGCATCTAGTATCCACTTATGAGTAAATACATACCATGTTTGTCCTTCTGAGTCTAGGTTACCTCGCTCAGGATTATATTTTCTAGTTCCATCCATTTGCCTGCAAATTTCATGATATCATTGTATTTTACTGTTGAGTAGTACTTCACTGTGTACATGTGCCTTATTTTCTTTATCCATTCTTCAGTTGAAGGGCATCTAGGTTGTTTCCAGGTTCTGGCTATTATGAATAATGGTGCTATGAACATAGTTGAACATGTGTCCTTATGGTATGATTGAGCATAACAATCTTGAGGTAGATTGATTCCCAATTTTCTGAGAAACCACCATACTGAACTGATTTCCAAAGTGGCTGTACAACTTTGCACTCCCACCAACAATGGAGGAGTGTTCCCCTTGCTCTGCATCCTCTCCAACATAAGCTGTCATCAGTGTTTTTGAACATAGCCATCCTGACAGGTGTAAGATGTTATCTCAGAGTCATTTTGACTTGCATTTCCCTGATGACTAAGGATGTTGAGCAGTTCTTTAAATGTCTTTCAGCCATTTCAGCTTCTTTTGTTGAGAATTCTGTTTAGTTCTGCAGCCCATTTTTTAAATTAGATTGTTTGATTTTTGATGTCTAGTTTCTTGAATTCTTTATATATATATATATATATATATATATTTCTTGTTGCTTGAGAAGTATTTTATTATTAAAAATAATAATGATTCCTTTTAAAATTTCAATTCAAGATGTATGTCAAATTGTTTTGTGGAATTTTTTTTCCTTCCCTTTTTTTAATGAAGAGATTTCACGTCCATTTTACATATCAACCACAGATTCCCCTGTCCTCCTTCCTCCCCCCCAACCCCTCCCAACACCCCCCCACACTCCCACGCTCTCTAAGGCAAGATCTCACATGGGGAGTCAGCAGTTATTTAAAATTTAAAATATTTTTTAAATATTTTAAAAAGGATTACATTAATGAAGGGAACTCTGAGGTGTGCCTAGAGTGTTGATTCTTTTATTTTGATTGTTTCATTTTTTTAACTTTTATTTTTGAGATTACAATATTATTTCATTATTTCTCCCCTCCTGTTCCTCTCTCCAAACTTTCTTTTACTTTGAACCTTTTTTTTTTTTATTTTGGACTCTTATTCTGCTTCTGTGCTTACATATCCTATAATGTCTTTTTAGGACACATCCCCAAAGAAACTCATCTTATTTGGCATTGTATTATGTTTCTCCTCTCAGGTACTTTTATCTATATCTTTTTCAATAATAGAAAGCAAAACAAGAATCAAAATATTTTACATATGCATATATATATATTTGATTCTTGTTCTATCATGAAATAGTTTATAAACTGACAATACATATTCATATATGTTAGTATGTTAATAATGTTTATTTTTTATATGTTAAACTTTTCAGGAGACAAATTGGGTGTGTAATGTGATTGCCATTAAAAAGGATCAATAATTAAACTCTTCAAACACTCAGGCAATCAAATACAGCTGAATGACATTAATTGGAAACCATGATATATTTTATAAATCAAAGAGGGCAAATCAATATTAAGGTTAAAGGTGTGTCTGTGGTGATTTTTCTTGGTTGCATTTTCCTGACAGTTGACCACATGATATCGATTGTGAAGCTGCTTATATTGAATAGATGGTATCAACAGATGACTAGTCTATTCATTTCTTACAGCCACAAAGAACACCCTGTACCTCATGAGTTAGTCATCTGATGTGCATATAATTACACAAGCAAACAAGTAACACTCATGTGGCTGAGATGACGTTGTTAAATTAAATGATTACTATATGTAAGGTGTTACAAAATTGAAAATAAAAGACCATGGCATAATCATAGAATCTGTGAAGAAATAAATACCTTGGAAACCAGGTTTTATGTCTGAGCTACACAGAAAGACTCTTTCTCAAATACATAAATTGTCTATCATAGCATGAGCAAGGCCCTAGGTCTGATCCACAACACCATGAAGAATAGTAT
Organism: Peromyscus melanophrys; assembly: GCA_902168415.1. Taxonomy (NCBI): domain Eukaryota; kingdom Metazoa; phylum Chordata; class Mammalia; order Rodentia; family Cricetidae; genus Peromyscus; species Peromyscus melanophrys. The sequence goes on along the minus strand of CABHPR010152648.1, from coordinate 36,088 downwards.
CTGCTTCCCATTCTCACTGTACAGTTGTGGAAAGAAAGATGCAGGATAAGTGCTATGCTCAAGCCTGAAGCAGAGGCAGTATCTAAGTCTAAATGCAGACAATACTATCCTCTTTTTGGTGTGTATCTGTAATGTTTAAGAACTCACCTTATACTTATGTCAAATTACTACTCTGCTTTGTCACAAAGTATATTTTGTGAGTTGATTTCCTGGGATCTGCTTCCTATTTTTTTTCAGAAATTTTAGTGGATCTCCCAAAAGAGTTAGATATTTTATGGCAAAACCCATTTTTTTCTTCTATAGTTGCAAAGACGAAGACTGGGCAATTTTGGTTTCTGTAACTTTAAGAGAAGAAAGTTAAACTCTAAAATGTTTATAACAAGTATAAAATATAAAAAATAGTAACAATGAACAAACGTCTTTAAAGTATTTTTTAAGGTAACATTCTGTAAAATGTGTCTACATTTATTACCAAAATTTCCAATTTACCAAATGCTAGGTAGAGATTGGAGCTATGGTTTTATAAGACCTAACTGATCTGAAATGGTTGTCATCAACTATTTCCCTGTAAAATACATACTTCAAGATTTGTAGCATTACACAGTTTTCTTAATGATGATTAAACAGAAGTGTTCTTTGATTACTTTGTTGGAATCCAGATGAGCTATTTCTGTTGGTTGTCAATCCAAGGTTTCATTACCTTCTAAATCACCACAGTGAAATTTACATTTCTAAGTTTTCACCATTTCTAATAATTTCTGCCAAATCATCTGGCAATCTGTTATTGGTATAAATTGAATAATTGCATAAAACTTTATAAATTGTTATTAGCTGTATCACTTCTGTATTGCTTTGTAAAATAAATCAACTTGTTGGTTTGAAATACTCATTTATTTGTCTCATGATGTCATAGTTTAGTAGTTATGGCCATCCTCTAGATGGTTCATTTGTCAGTTGAGCACAGTGATGCATGGTCGTTTGGAGACTGCTGCTTCTGCCTGTTGTTTTGAAGTAACCTGCAGATAAGTGACCAGGCTGTGTGCCTCTCATTGAATACCAGGCTAAGCATGGTACCATTGTACCTAGATTTCCAACAGAAAAAATTCATCATACTAGTGTTAAGACAGTGTTTTATCAAAATGCTTATGTTCTAAGCCAGTACATGTGCCATGGATACATACCACATCCAAGTTCTCAAACACCGCAGCCAAATGCTCCATGTCCTTGTCTAGGTTTAGCTCTGTGAGTTGGCCTAATCATGCAAGTAACATTATACAACTTCAGAAAGGTAGTATTTATGTATTTACAAATTATATATATATATGTATATATATATATATAATTAATGAAAATGTGGCTATAAGTTTGAAAGAGAGCAAGTATGGTCTATAGGAGGGTTTGGTGGTTTTGAGGGAGAAAAGAGAAGGTGGAAGTGAATTATAATCTCAAAAGAAAGGAAATAATCAATACAGGTAAAATTAATGGCTAATTTTAAGATAATATAATATTGATTTTTGAGTTGAAGATCTGAAAATACACTGAGTTTTCACAAATAAACAAACAAAAACAATAAAAAACCTATAGAATTCTTCAAGTGTCCTAATCACAAATAGATTATTTAGAAATGATTGATTATAATCTAGAAAATAATTTTATCTTGAACTTTACAAAGTTACAGAAGTGTATGTCTGTATTAAACTCATAAAGGCAAAACTGCCTTTAACTGAGTGTTGGTTTAGTTTCAATTCATTGGAAAACTTCATAACTTGACAAGTATTTATTTATTGTCCTCCAAACTAATTGACTGATTCTCTTAACAGTAGTTGTTTCCATGAGTAAATTCACTTTTGAAATATTCTCCTAACAATAAATATTGGCCATCATACTTACCAAATCAATCTACAAGAAGTTAAATAAGAACTTGGTACTGTCATGAAAACAAAGGAATAAGATGTTCATGCATGTGAAGGAAAAAAACATCACCAGTTCTTGAATTGAAGACCTTAAAAATCACACCACAATAAATAAATACAGAATGAGTAAACAGTTTTCAGTTTTACAACATACCACTTGTTGAGTAGCTCAGGATCGAGTAGCTGCCTAAATACAGTGGCATAAGCTGAAATAGTTTGATGATAGTCTCAAATTGTGTCAGGGCTAAAGAAAGTTTCAAGCCAATACATACTTTGATGCCAAAGCTATTGAGCTCATTTTACTGTGACTCCTAATGAAATGTTTTACACCTCAGTCTATTTCATCTGTGTATGGAGACAGGGCTGTATGCCTGCTAGGTGAGCATTGTAACACGAGACATTTGTAATTTCCCAGTTGATTTTAGTGTTTCCAACTCCTCTATCTGTAATATATTTCCCATAAAGTAATCTGATGACTATTTTAAATTCATAATAAATTAGGCTAATTTTGCTAATGAAAACTTTATCAGTGACTTGTTATCATACAAGGACAATAAAATTTCAAATTTCTCATCTTAACCTAAATCATCCCACAAGGTCATTTTCCTTGTTCTGCTTCACAATTTTTTGTTGTTGTTATTTCTGCCCTAGCTTAAGTTACTGGTGCCGTGATAAAACAGTGACTAAGGCTGCCATAGGGAAAAGGTATTTATTTGGCTTGCAGGGTGCTGTATCTTTGTCACTATTCTTATATCAGTCACATCCACTTGACCAGGGTTGGCAAGGCCCACAGTGGATCTCTAATACTAATTAGCAATCAAGAAAATGGCCCCCACATGTTCAATAGATCACTCTGTTGTGTTATTGAAAACTAATTATGATACTATCCTTTCCAGGATTTACCATGCTTGACTGTAGCTGAAGGTTTTCCAGTGTCCTGCCTGGTTACGCAGCTGCTCAGACCTAAGTAAACACACAGAGACTTACATTAATTAAAACTGTTGCTGGGCAGTGGTGGCGCATGCCTTTAATCCCAGCACTCGGGAGGCAGAGGCAGGCAGATCTCTGTGAGTTCGAGGCTAGCCTGGGCTACAGAGTGAGTTCCAGGACAGGCTCTAAAGCTACACAGAGAAACTCTGTCTTGAAAAACCAAAAAAAAAAAAGAAGAAGAAAAGAAAGAAGAAAGAAAAAAATAACTGCTCAGCCACTACCTCAGGCTTCCTACTGATTAGCTCTTACACTTAAACTCAGCTCATTTTTGTTAATCTATATGTTGCCATGTTTTCCGGGGCTTTACCTGTGTGCCATTACATGCTGCTCCCTGGACGGCGGGCTGGAGTCTCCTGCCTCAGCCTTCCTTTCCCTGAATTCTCCTTGTCTACTTATCCCACCTATACTTCCTGCCTGGCTACTGGTCAATCAGCATTTTATTTATCAACCAATCAGAGCAACACATTCACAGCATACAGAGCACCATCATCCATCACTTGAGCCACACTGACTTGATCGTTATTTCTTGAAAACGTTTACCTCTTCCTCTTAAAGGCCAGTATAATATCCATAGACATAGAACTTCAGAAAAGATGCCACTTTTCTCTCTTGGGATAACTAGAATATATGGCTCTTTTATTTGTGACTTCATTATCATTACCACCACACAAAGATTTTTGTAGAATGGCAAGTTTTCTCCTATTGTCCTTCTCAAATACAATTTATCACATAAATATGGAGAGTAGGAGCCGAACAGTGATGCCAAAATAGTCCACATCTATATGTAAACTGATCTTATAAATTCATTTACTTTTATAGCATAACTTTTCTTTACACATTAGAAAAACAATTGATCCCAGGACCACAGACCCAGACATGGTCTTCCGCAGCAGCTGGTCCTAGATGTCACCATTGCCCAGGTGGCAGCGCAGGCCAGTCAGATGGGAATGGCCCCAACAGCACACTGTTACATTCTTAATGAAGGCTCACATTTGACATGTACTTGTTAAATTCTAAGATGACATGCTTCAGAACTTGAAAGGTCCTGAAAAATGTCATGGGACACTTTAATTTTTGGCAGAATTTAGTAGTAAGACAAAGGTTAGTGATTCCAAACTTCATCCTCTTGAGATTTTTCTGAAGCCCCTATACTATTTCTATACATATCTCTAACAAGATTAAAACTTATATCTTCAGGATTTAGAGGGAATGTACAACAATCCAGAAATGTCTGCATGACTCAAGGTGAAACAATCTTAACTTGAAATTCTTCTATTCTGATATACAAGTTACTAATGTCATATTTATACCAGGTATGAGAGGGGTTTATGATGAAGCACAAGAAAAATACAAGTCTTGAAAGATGGATAAATGTAAATATCAAGAAAGGATACATTAGGAACACTATGGATTTGACCCAGAAGACAAATGTCATTGTCCTGTTTTGATTAACCCTGTTTTCTTCTAATTCAGAGAGATGAAGAGTTATAAGCAATTAATAACTGCTGATAAAGGGAGAAGTAGACATCCCCAGTGATTGGCCTCTTGATTAGTTATCCAATACCAAGTGTAGGCAACACTAAACAAACTCAGAATGTGGTATATACATATTTATTTATTTGTTTGTTTGTTTGTATATGAAAGAACAATGGTTAAAAAGAGGAAAGCCTTGAATTTAGGAGACACCATTAGTTGGGAAGTGAGAGATAATGGAAGGGGGTGTATATTGTGCAATTTTATTTTAATATTACATATTTACATTTATCCACCTACTATCTATCATCTACTCATCTGCCATCCATCTATCTGGTCTGAAGCATTTTTGTCATGCTTGACTAAACATATAGACAGCTGTGTTTTAGATGATTTATGAATCTTTTTTGACACAGATTGTGTAAAGGCTTTTAATCCCCAGTGGAGTAAGTATTTCTGACAGTAGAGGCATAGCTGGAAGGATTGGTGAGCACAGAGTTATGGAGACTAAGAAATGTGACCTAGATATAAAGACATGCATGCCAAATACTTAAATCTTATAATTATCCAGGGAATTGATGGTGAAAATAAATCTCTTACACTGCAAAGTATACATTTTTTTCCTTAAATCTCTTCAATGGGGGTGTATATATTTTTAAATGATGTGTGATCCTTGTCATGAAATGGCATCACTAAGAATGTTTACATCAAAACTTTGGCATTTCCAGAATACTTGTGATGAAGAAAAATGTCTAAAAGGAGGTTTGTTTATTTTAGACTCAGACTAGAGGAGTCTACATCTTCCTTAGTTGAATTCTCAGTTGAAAAATGCAGACCATTTCTGTACCCATTCATTTTCCCTGTGCCATGGCCAAATACCTGGAGGAAAAAACATCTTTAAGAAAGCAGGTTTCATTTTGACTCAAGGTTTGAGAAGACACAGACAGGCAGCAGAAGGTGGGAGTGTGAGGAGCTGATCACAGTATGTCCACAATCAAGGAGCAGAGAGTGGTAAATACTAAATAATAGATCCCTTTCTCTTTTTATTCAAGATGAAACATTAGTCTATGGGTTGGGGCCCAGTCCAGGGCATGTTTTAATCAGTTAATCCTCTCTGCAAACATCCTCACAGACACATTCAAATCATGTCTCAATAGTATCCTAAATATTTATTACTGCAATTAAGTTGGCAATAAAAATTAATCACTACAGATTTACATAATTACCATGTACAATATGGAGATATATTTGTACATTTTAGTATTTTATTATGAACTTTCTTTCAGAGTAGCAATTTTCCTGATTCCAGACTCATTTTTAATCTTTGCAGAACTCTATCTATAATGTGGCTTATTAATGTCTGTTGTGGTAGCCCATGACTGTAATCCTAACACTTGGAGTCTGAGGTAGAAAGATTGTTCTGAGTTTGAAGCCATGCTTCTCTACATAATGAGTTCAAGGTTAGTTGGACTATGGATTGATTTTCTTTCAAAACACAACAATGAAAGCAAACACAAAGAAAGAAAGAAAGAAAGAAAGAAAGAAAGAAAGAAAGAAAGAAAGAAAGAAAGGAAGGAAGGAAGGAAGGAAGGAAGGAAGGAAGGAAGGAAGGAAGGAAGGAAGGAAGGAAGGAAAAAAGAAAGAGAGAAGAGAGAATGAGACAGAGAAAGAGAGGGAGAGAAGAGGGAGGGAGGGAAAGAAGGAAGAAAGGAAGAAAGAAAGAGGGAGTGAGGGAGGGAAAATTAGAAAGTTTTTTTCAAATATTGTTTCTTGCAGTGTAGCTACGGTTCAATTTTCATATCTTCTGACTCCTGAACCTTGTGAGTAATTTGAGAATAACCAATATTTAAGCAGATTCATTATATTTAAAATCCACATTATTTGTTCAGTTTCTCCAAAGGTATCTTTACTAATATATGTTAGACAGAGGAAATGTAAATTTAAGACAGTGTAAAATTAGGAACGCAAAGCTGTTTTTGAAAGTAATTAAATTCTTTCTTGATCTTTCTTCCTCTCTCTCTCTCTCTCTCTCTCTCTCTCTCTCTCTCTCTCTCTCTCTCTCTCTCCTTCTTTCTTTCTTTTTCTTTGTCTTTTTATTCACAGTGGAGAAAGGCTTTTATTAGGACTGAGGAATAACACGCACATCAAGGCACACAGAAAGACCCAAGAGCTGGAGGGTTGCAGGGCTGATGAGGGTTCATCCTCATCTAATTTAGGGTTGGTCAGTTTGGACAGAGACAGGGAGGCAGGTAGGTCCACTTTCAGGTAGGCCAGTCCTAGTTTGGACTTGAGCTTGTCAGATTGGCTTACTAGCATAGGGGCCTGCCCTGCAGGAGAAATCATTCATGAATCAGTAAAACCTGATGGTAAATACTGTGTGAAACTGGGTACTTTTAATGAGTACCTTTTGGGGTGTGTAAATTACATCCTAAAGAAGCGTTATCATAAAATGCAAAAATTGTATAATTTTTAAGAAATCCAAAATATAGTGAAGATTTGGGAGTACAGAAAAACAGAGCTGTGGAAAGTCACTCACAGGAACATAACTACTCCAGTTGTTGAAGGGGATGTGAGCTGCACAAAATGACATGTATAGCTCTTTGCTGGTAATGGTGTTTGCTTGTACAGCCTCTCTTTGGGTTGGATGGGTTTACCAGTAAATACCTATGTGATCCTCGCTTCTAATTTCAATTATATGCTTTAGAGTACAAAGTATCTCTGAGACTTCTGTGCTTTTGGTACAGTTAAGAGGCAAAAACTTAAATGGAAAAAACTCAGTGCAGGAAGATAGACTAAGACTTGTATGGCTGTGCTTCATAAAGTTAGATATGTAGCAACTGAGAAAGAATGTGACCTACCTCACTTTGACTTCATTGGTCCATCCCTTGCACAAAACTCTCCACGAAACAATCCAAAACTCGGCAAGTACAATACCATAAAGGATTCCCCGAAAGACACAGTGAGTAATTAATGGAAAATACTGATTGTAGTGAATGCTAAATAGTCATCAAATTTAATTAATACATGAAAACAACTATAATTTATGTTTCATGTAAGTAAATTATAGGAACATAAATTATATCTCACACTGTTTCAAGCGTGTAGGTATGGAGAATGACATACTAATCAAAGACTAGTTAAGAATGGGCAAATTGTACTTTTTGTGAGAGGAATGAGTTTCAGAACAATATCAGAAGATTAAAATAATCAAACGTAAATAAAGTATGTGTGCATTTACTGTAACAGAGTTTCAAAGTAGATTAGTAAAAATGGTAAGACGTAAGCAAGAAATACATCTACAATTAGAGTTGGAAACTGCAACGTTGTTCTCAGTAATTGACCAAGGAAACACAAAATCAGTAAGACACAGGAGATGCTGAAAAATTATCAACCACTCTGATCTAAAACATTACGAGCACTCCATGTAACAACAGCGAAACACCCTCTTTTCAAATGTACCTGTAATAAGAACCACATAGGCCTATAGGATGTATCTTAATACATTTAAAATAAAAAGCAATTAAACGTGTATTTGTAATCAAGTTCCTGGTCTGATCTAAATTGCCTGCAACCCCCATTCCCTTGACATTATCCTTGTCTTTGTTCCTCTCCTTTCCAGTGTGTTCTTTTAACAACAGACAAATGCCAACCCCCTCACCCCTGTGAACAACCCCCTCACCCCTGTGAACAACCCCCTCACCCCTGTGAACAACTTCCTCACCCCCTGCAAACAACCTCCTCACCCCCTGTGAAAAACCCCCTCACCCCTGTGAACACCTTTTTTTCTTCTAGAAGAGGGACTTGCAGAGGCAAGTGGGGGCTTCTCTCTAAACCCCTGCGGGAAGACAGCCTGCTGGCCAGCCTAGAGTACACCCAAACATAGCTTGCTTTAATTTGGACAATCGTGGACTGGATCCTTTCTCATGAATAGGGATTGACAGTCATTAAACTTAAAGTCAATGATAAAGGACCACTTAAACCAGTTGTGATGGTACATACCTGTATTCCCAGCCATGGAGAGGTGAAGGCAGGAGGATTACTGTAAGCTCAAGGACAGCCTGGGCTATTAGATCTTTACTTAAAAGACAAAAAAAATTAGTAATCTACACTAGGAAACTAAACATCACACTACTGAATTTTCATCATCCAAATAGATAATGGGAAGGGAAATTAAAATACGTCATTAATTGTATAAAAATGAAAAGTAAACCTAGCATATAAAATTTGTACTATACAGAAAATGAACAGACTATGTTAAAATTCATAATATTTGATATTCATATTACAAAGGGGTTTAGAGTAAATAACTTAAGTTTCTACTATATGAAACTAAAGAATGAAGAGGAAATTAAAACTCTGACTAGAAAGAAAGGAAACAATAAAGAGGAGAAATCAGACATTGAAGACAGAAAGACAACACAGAAAATCAAGAAACCCTAAATTGGATTTCTTGAACAGAGTAATAGGATTAATAAATTTCTTGCTGAGATATGTTAAGAAGATGATAGAAGGCTTAGTTTATAGGCATTGTGGATGAATGAGTGGGTACCATTCAGAAAACATATAATAATGACAAAGATAAGAGGGAAACACTCTTAACAATGCTAAGGTCATACATTATTACATATTGAAAGAAAAGAAGACCACATTTTTAAAAATTTAAAGATACAGATGGGGTGCATGGTCTGTAGGGATGTGGGTAGGTGTGTCCGACTAGTTTTTATGTTGACTTGACACAGGCTGGAGTCATCAGAGAGAAGGAAGCTGCAATTGAGATAATACCACCAAAGGATCTGGCTGTAGGCAGGCCTGTAGAACATTTTTTAAATTAGTGATGATCTCTGGGAGGGCGCACCTCATGTAAATGGTGACTCCTCTGTTCCTGAGTTCTTTAAGGAAGTAGGCTGAGCAAGCTATAAGAAGTCAGCCAGTAAGTAGAACCACCCCACAGCCTCAGCATGAGCTGCTGCCCAACCAGGTTCCTGCCCTGCTTGAGTTCTTCTCCTGACCTCCTTCAATGATGGACTGCAATATGGAAGAGTAAGCCAAATAAATTTATTTTTCTCTCCAACTTGCTTTTGGTCATATATATATATATATATAAAATGTTTATATTATATATATAATCTTAAATAAATTGAAATCTCAGCCATGTATATTTAACATAAACAAATAAAAAGATACCAGAAAAAATATAAATATTGTCATAGGAGAATGTCACTGTAAATTTATAAAGAAAAATTCTAATATAAAACTTTTCAGGCCATTATGTCAGAATAAAATTTGCATAATAGCTAATTTAGATAAAGATATTACAAAAATAATTACTAATTGACATTTTTCATAAACAAAAAGTATTGTAAAAGATTATTTTAAGGTGTGCTACTTTTGTTTATGCTCTGAAACATTTGTTTAATGATGCAAAGATGTGTTTGATTAAATAAAATTCACCTGTGGTCAGGAGGCTGAGTAGCACTAGCTGACAGGAAGTGGTAGGGAGGAGCCAGATGAGAAAGGGGTTTTAAGGAGGGGAGAGGAGAAGCACAGGGGCTTTTTGGAGGATGTGAGCAGGGAGAGGAGGTGAGCTACTTGCTATTCAGCCTCTCTGAATAGTAGAATTCCACCTTAACCTTTGAATCTTGAGTTCTTTAGAGGGACAGAGATTTAGTTAACTTCCTTTCATAGCTTTGAAAGAGTTGGAGCCTAAGGGAGTAGCTTAAAAGGCAACAACAATTAAATAAAACGACAACACAAAAACAATTAAATCCTCAATGAAAAGAATGTTAGATAAATGAATATATCACATACAACTAGGTTTTATTCCTGTAAATTGAAGCTACTTTGCCATTGTAATCAATCACCATTGTTTAAGTGTATAGCTCCATAGTATTGTGCTTGCCAAAAAACTTAATACCCTTAGTTTATGTCTAGCACAAATAAAAAATAATATGTTTTTAAAAATTTAAAATAGAAAGTATCCAAGGGAACTAATACAGAGCTTGTTTTGTTATTTAAATATCTATTCATCTTGGATGAATTTATTATAGAAATATAATCACCCTAAGACATAGTGAGTTTTATTCCTAGAAAGAATCAGCTATTTATTTCTTAGGATCTTTGTGCCTCTGTCATTTTTTACCAAAGAAGAAGTTCAAGGGACTATGATCATGTTAACTATGATTTATGCAGTGCTATTTGAAATTCAAAAGCCCCCTGTTCTATTCAGTGTGAATTTCTTCATTTTTCCTTGTGTGATCCTTTAGCTAATCTTCTTTAGTGACACAGCCAACAGACTACTTGCAATCATTCTGGAAACGCACACCATGATATTCCAGGAGTTACAACTCGCTGTATACATTTGGGTGTTTAATCTGAAAACTAAATGCCCACTATGTTTAAAAAGATGTCTTGGAGTTGGCACCTTTACAGCCCTCAAACATTTCATGTTTGCCAGCCTTTCCCTCCTTTTCCAATCCTATGCGCTTTGATTTTATCAGTGCATCTGTGACAATATTGTAATTCACCTCAAAAAAACAAGAATCAACAAACTACAGCAAAAATGTCCTTTAAAATGGCAAAGATGTTCGATTAAAATCCATAGCTAATATCCTACTTAATGGTGATGGAACGGTGAAAACAGGAGAGACTGTGCTCAGACAGATTCAATTCTGAGTGTGCTAGAGTGGTAGCTACTGTAATTAGGCAGGGAAACAATAAAGCCTTGCAGATTGGAAACTAAGAAACAAATAAACTCTGTGGGCCCACAATACCTGCAACACAATTGGCTATGCAGAAAATATCCAAATGTACAACTAAATTTCCTAGAAGTATTTCATCAATTTAATGAGGTCATAGAATGTAAGGATTTAGAATCCAATGATGATAACCAATTTTGGAGAACAGAATTTCCTGGATGTTACCCAGGTTCTCGCTGTCTCTCTGTCTCTCTGTCTCTCTGTCTGTCTCTGTCTCTGTCTCTCTGTCTCTCTGTCTCTCTGTCTCTCTCTCTCTCTCTCTCTCTCTCTCACACACACACACACACACACACACACAAATGTCTTGTCACTGATGTGATATACTGGTCTGGACATAATTTAATCTAATCATAAAAAAATAAGAACAAACTCTCATTTGAGAAATGTTTCAAAATAGGTCACTCAATCATCTTCTAAAGTGCTAGCTTCATGAAAGTCAGCAAAAGATGTGAACAGATTTTACATGGAAGAAGAAATGAAAATAAATATAATGACAAAATAAACATAACTGAGGGCATAAAATGTTTCATTTATCGAGCAATACTGTATCAATGTTATTTATTTCGTTTCTTGCTCCATAGAGGGTACCATATAATGTAAAGTTTACTTTAGAGTTATCAGTACTAATTTATAATTAATTTATTGAAATTTAGTTATAAGCAAAGAAAAATGTAGTGAAGGTCTCTAAGCAGAATTGCAAAGTATAATAGTAATAGTATTTTATACGTCAAATTGAAAAAAATTATTCTATTAATCCTCATTTTTTTGTTGCTTATAGTCTCCCAGAGAAATGTGTCTGTTTTTCTTTACTTTCTCACCAATGTGTGGACATGTTTGTGTATATTGATTCTTCTCTGGTCACTAATGTCTGGATCATAGCTCTGGCTTGAAATAAACAGAAGGCCTGTTTTTTTATTATTATTGTTTTTATAAGAAGGCAGAGATCGTTTTTTTTTATACCAGTAGGTTATTCCACCCTCTCTCTTTTTCTCTCTGCTCCTCCTCCTCACCTCAAATTGTCCTTTTCTAATTTCTAATCCACTTTTTCATTTCTCTATCATTTCTGTATCCTCTTCCCTTCCACAGCTCCTTTTTCCTGCTTCTCCCACTTCCATTCTCTTTGGCAAATGGCTCAATCACAAGTGAGACCACACAGGATCATGGAACCAAAACCTCTGAGAGAAATAAATTCATAATTGGCTGAAAAAATTCCTCAAACAAAAGATCTTGAAAGGTCTGAGAAAGTTATATGAAGGGCAGATAAAAAGTTAATAACTTCATATATCACCAAGATGCATTTATTTTTGTATTTTTATTATTTCTTAGATTATTTATTTTCTTCATGTCTTTTGTGTGTTTATGAAACATGTATGCAAATACCTGTAGATCCAGCAAAGGATTTTGGATTCCCTGAAGCTGGTGTTACAGGTGATTGCAGGGGACCTGACCTGGTTGCTTGGAAGTAAACTCTGGTCCATAACAAGGTCAGCAAACACTTCAAAACTTTCGTGTAAAGAAATTAAATTTATGAACGTTTATTTAAGTAAATATATATGAAGAATATGAGTTTGCTCTATAAATTTGTTTTGATTCTTATTAATATCGAGTGTGGCAATATAACAAGGAAAGAGAAAAGAAAAGAGACACAAATCCCAGATTAAGACCCTGAGAGGCTCAGCCAGCAAAGTTCTTTAAACTTCTTAAGTTGCAATTGAGTATGTTTGTCAGTGAGAAGTAAGGATTATACCCGGAAGAAAGCAGTTCTGAGTAGGGTACAAGAACATTGTCTATAAACTTTTTTCCAGACAAGTGTCCCCCCTGAAGATCCAGGAGGAACATCCTACTTGGTTCTCCCCATCAAGATAGTTACAGAAGCAATGTGCAGAAATGTAACAGATGGAATTGGTTAATTTTTAAATTTTTTATTATTAGAAGAATCCATTCCAATATTTAATACCTCACATATCAATCACATCCCAGGCTTCATTTACCATCTCTGCTATAGAAACCATCTATTTCTTGCCTCTCATGAGGCCATATGTGTGAGTGTTTAATGGATACTCTGTGGGAGAAACATATGGAGACAAAGAGGTTATGGATGGAGTGGGCGGTGATGTTACATTTCTCCACATGATGGTGATAAATCTTTCATATACAAACACTCACATGCCTTTTCTTTTTTTAGTGTTTTTATATCCCTCAGCTCAGTTTTCATGCTCACTTGACGTTTACTGTTGGCTAACTATGTCATCACCCTCATATCTTCTACTTCAATTTAATATTCTTACTACTGAATCGCTTTCTCTGCTAGACAGTTCTTGAAGACATTGTCTCAGAGGAGTATAGTAACACTGTGAATACAATCAACTAATATTAGTTAATTATTAAGTAATAATTAACAGTAACTTTTCAAGTAAAGTATATAGGAATATTTGCCTCTTCTCTTGGGGAACAAGATTTGCAAATAATATCATCCCTATATTTTGATATCTGGATATAGGACATGAATTGCTAATTGGAAATCTATCCCTAATGACCTGATTTTGTGTTGATGTAAAAATAAGCTGATGATATCTCTGACACTCACCTTTTCAAGTTTTTTTTTCCTGAGTTTCAATGATCAACACTATGTTACTGTTTTCTTTTTTCAAATCATGAAGGCAGATAATGTTTATATTTTCTTGTACATAGTGGTCTTCTATATATTTCACAAAAATGATGCAGTTTATGGGACAAATCCACACTAAAGAGAGAATTTTATTTAGGAACATAACAATTTGAATGCAATCTATTGCCAAAAAAAATCTTTGCATTGAAGATATATATTAGTTACTTTTCTCATTGGTGTGGCAATTGGCCTGTCAGAAACTAATGAGATTAAATGTTTATTTTGCTCATATTTCTGGGAATATAGCCTATCACAACAGGGGATGTATGACAGTTGGGATGATATGTGTCACTTCCTGGTAGATTCATAAGCAGTAAGTATATGTGCAAACAGAGGTTGAGACAGTCTAATATCCTTCTCAAAGATCATACTTCCTATTAGAAAGTTTCCACAGTAGCATTACCAGTAGAGGACCAAGTGTTCAGACACTTGAACCTGGGGAGTCATTTTACCATTAAACCATAACAGGACATTAATAAAATTTCTGGACATAAATATTGTAACTTCTTCCTCCTATAAATAGCTCAACCTCATTCCTGGTAAACTTGTTTTATTCATCCTATACACGGAAAAGGAGCTCTCAAACCTCCAGAAATGGTTTGCTCAGGTCACAGAATTGCCTAAATAAATGCTTGAGAGTGTTCCTCCAAAGTTATGTGGAGATAAACACCACATTTGGGAGTGACTGAATCCATACAGCATCATGAAAAGCATATACTAATTACAAACCAGGCATATAATTATAATAACACAGGAATGCCCATGTATTTTTCTTACTTGGAACGACCAATATCTTCCTGAAATATCAAGAGGAAAGGCTTAGTTTTATGCCTAAATATATGTGTGTCTGATGCTTGTCTGAATGAGGTATCTATCTTCTCACTTTAGGTATATGTAAAGTGCTAATCTTGTCCCTTCTCATAGACTCTGGAAAAATAATTTCTCATTTGGGATTTAGGACTGGGATCAGCTTGGTTGTTAGTCTTTAGTAGTCACTGTTGCAGCTTTGGTTGTACTTAAGATACACAGTGATTTATAACCTCCTAGTCACTCTACTCTTAAAGTGCTATAGTATTAAGCTGGCTGACATAGACAGCTAAACCAACAGTATCACGTGAAACAACACACATATGTTCCTGTCTCCACAGGCACCAAGAACAATCTTCAAGTTAATAACATATATCTCAGCATCAGATAATATAGCTTCACCTTTGGAAAATTTATATTTGAATAATATTACTTATTTCCTGTTTTATAAAGCTACTTTAATACCAATTTTCTTTTCTTTCTCCACCAGACAGAACAGCATTGCTCTTCCTTACAAATAAATACACATGATGTTCCATTTGGTGGCAATTTCCTGTTAGCAAAGAAAAATATCACCACATATTAAGCATGAGTGTAATAATAGTATAGTTTATATGGGTATATTATTTCAGAATTTTATTAGTTAAAGAAAATGAGACATAGGATGCTATGTGGTCATCATAGGGGATTTGTTTCAAGATACATGTTCACCTGCCCTGCAAACATCTGTCGGTGCTTGCCCTTTCATATAAATTATTTTATATTTTCATTAAATATTTTATTGGGAAATACTTGGTTGGGAATCCATTCATGCAAAATCTTCAAGTGAAAGCTAACCTTTCTATAAAACCCTTATTCACCTGAATTTCCAATTGACTTTCCTGTACATCAAGGGCAATCCTTGAGAATAAACACTTGGTTGCATTTTACTAACTCTAGAGGCTACATTTTGTTATAGTGTAAACTGTCTTTAATTTTTGTTCTTTACAAAATGTGTTTGTCCATTCTTTGTATTACGTGGCATTCTTATGTAGTCCCCTTTCCGTTCACTATTTTCTTGTTACTGTTTCTGTATTTGTAATTTCTGAAAAGCTGACATGAACACAAATAGTACTTAGTTTACTTCAATTATATAACATATTCCCTAGAAATCCCAGTTTTCAATGTTGATTACATTGTTATTCTTAATATTCCTCAGCAGGAACATTTTCTAATTCCAGTTTTTCTTTTGAGTCATCCTTGTGATTTCAAATATTCTCAGACTTTGCAAAGACTGATTTTCTAGTTTTCTATTGAATGGAAATTATTGTGAGGATTGATTTCATGTAATGACTTTGTATATCCATCCATGTTGATTGCCAATATTTTCATTCATAGTTGGCTAGTTAGTTAATTGGCTGGTTGGTTAGGTAGTTAGTTAGCTAATTAGCTGTTTATTTTGCAAGAGCAAATGAGCTTTGTGATTTCAACCAAACCCTGGCTAGAGAATTTGTTAGGAATGGCTTTTTTTTGATATCTTACATGTTTGCAAACAGTGGGATTCTATCTTCATACATAATTGATAGTTTGGATGTGAGTAGAATTCTAAGGTAAATGTAATTTCCCTTTTGAGTAGGAAGGAAATGCTATCCTGCTTGTTGGCATTCAAAGTAACTATTGTGAGACATTTCATTCTGATCAGCTCTTTGTTCCTGAGTCTCCATATCTGTTTGTTCAATGTACGCTCGTTTGCAAATTCTTATTAGTGTAATTAGGTGTGTACTTTCTCCACTCACTATGCTGAGTGAGCTTTTTTGTTCTAGAGTCGTGTCTTAGTTGGGAAAAGCTTTCTACACGTATTTGATTGTTTCTCTGATCCAGTTGTTCCAAGCTTCTAACATAGTCCTTGGCTACTGTTAAGGCTTATTGATTGCTTTTTGTGTTTTATGTTGTTCACACCTGTAGCTGAAGTTTTCCTGTGTCCTACCTGGTCTGCAGCCACTCAAACCCAAGTAAACACACAGAGGCTTATATTAACCAAAACTGCTCGGCCATTAGCTCAGGCCTACCACTGACTAGCTCTTACACCTAAACTCAGCCCATTTTTGTTCATCTATATGTTGCCATGTGTTCTGTGGCTTTACCTGTGTGCCATTACATGCTGCTCCCTGAACAGCAGGCTGGGGTCTCCTGACTCAGCCTTCCTCTTCCCAGAATTCTCCTTGTCTGCTTATTCCGCCTGTACTTCCTGCCTGGCTACTGGCCAATCAGTGTTTTGTTAAACCAGTGTACAAAAGCACTATCCCACAGCACACACCTTTCTAATTATGTCTTTATTTTGTTTCTACTTCTTTACATAAGATTCTAAACTGTGTTTCCTAAAATGTCTATAGCTTCGTCTCCATCATTTTTTCTCTTTCTTTTTGATTGATAATAGACTCTTCCTTTGTACAATGCATCCCAACCACAGTTTTCCTCCCTACACTCCTGCCTCACCCAAATCCATTCCCTGTAACATGAATCTTAACAGGTCTTATTCATAAAAACAAACCTGGAGCCAGGTACTGGGATGAATGCTGAAAGATCAGAGAGACAGAACCAGCCACAACTAACCTCAGCAATTCCTCAGCTGACGCCGTTTCCTCAAACTGGAAGCCTCTGTGTCCTCATCCGAATGGATCTCAGCTGAACTGCTGCTCAAAAGCCTGAAAGCTTAACCAGGCTTTAGTTTCTGGTCCTCACGCCTTGCCTTCTATACCTTTCTGCTTCCTGTCATCACTTCCTGGAATTAAAGACATGTGTCACCATGCCTGGCTATTTCCAGTGTGGCTTTGAACTCACAGAGATCCAGACAGATCTCTGATTTCAGAATGCTAGGATTAAAGGTGTGTGCGCCACCATTTTCTGGCCTCTATATCTAGTGGCTGTTCTGTTCTCTGACCCCAGGTAAGTTTATTAGGTTGCACAATATATTGGGGAACACAATATCACCACAATTCCCCTTCCATTTCTCTTCAGAAAGGAGCAGTCCTCCAATAGTCAACAACCAAACAAGATAAAATATGACAAGGCAAAAGCCCCCATATCAAGGCTAGACAAGATTATCCAACAGTCCAGTAGTATGAGAAGAGTCCAAAAAGTAGGGAAAAGAGTAGAAACACACCTGCTCCCAGAGTTTAGCCGTTCCAGCTTTGACCTGGAAGTACCACCACTTTTGAGGCTTTGGTAACTGTCATACCTACAAGGCAGAGCCCAGAGAGGACCCCTGAAGACCCGAGATACAGATGGCCAGCTCTCTTGGTTCCTGGATCCTGGATGTTGGAGGTAGACTGAGCAGAGTTCTCCAGAGAACACCACTGGACTGGGCTACACCTTTCCCAGACACTATAACCTATCCCTTCACTTGTAAGTTACCCCACAAAATAAACCTCCCTTTTAACTACACGGAGTTGCCTTAATATTCCCACGGAAGCACTCAGCTAACAGCCACAACATTCACACAGAAGACCTTGTGCAGACCTAAACAGGTCTCATGCTTGCCTCTTCAGTATCTGTGAGCCCATAGGAGGCCTGCTTAGTTGATTTAGTGTGCTATGTTCTCCTGGAGTCCTCCCTCTCCTCTGACTCTGACAATCTTTCTGCCCCCTCTTCCATGGGATTCCTGGAACTCCAAGGGAAGTGACCAAGGTAGACTTCCAATGTAGACTCTCTCTGCATAAAGTATGGCTCTGGGTCTCTGCATTCACTTCTATCTGCTGCCAGAGAAAGTCTCTCTGACAACTCCTGCACAAGGCACCGATTCATGAGTACAGCAGAATATCCTTAGGAACCATTTCATATATATAATTGACCAGTTGTGTTTGGTGCATTCCAGTCTCAGGTTTCTTGCCATCCAGACAATGTCAGGCTTGGGCTCCCCCATGTGGCATGGGCCTGAAGTTAAACCAGACATTGGTTGGCCACTCCCGCAAATTCCATGACCTCATTTTCTTTAAAAAAGCATTTCCACCGTATAGCACTGAAACCCTCACACTCATTCTCTAGGTTCTATTTATTCAATTTGGCATGTTTTTATATAAGGTATATATTTTACTTCCAAAAATGCTGGCTCTTAAATATTTCCTTGACATGTGGATCCTGCTTTTAAAATGTGAATTATTCTCCCCTCCCTTTCTGCTGAAGTAATTTTGTGCATTTATCTTTGTCTCTTTTACTTAGAGAAATCTCCGATCACCCAAGTCCCATCTTATTAATTCACAGTTAAGACTGAATAAATAATAACATAGCAAGTCTGCTTGTGGGAAGGCACTCATAATCAGGATCAGGTAAAATAAGCTTTGCTTTTGATTGTGCAGGTCGGGGATAGTGTTTCACATAGGAAATTCCCATGGACAGAGTAAACAGGCTGCTGATATACCAAAGAAAAGGACTTTTGCTTTTTTGGAGACTCTTTCCCAAATGGGGCCTACACTTGTGTGGTTTTCTGCACATACACAAAAATACAAGTACCAAGGTGCATATCAGCACATAAATGTGCGCATATCAGCATATTTCCCTTTCAATTATGGGGACAGATTTCAGATCCCAGAAGCAACGTAAAAAGACAGGCATGGTGGAATTTGTGGTAAATTCCAGTGCTAGGCAGGTAGATACCAATTGATACTTGGGGTTTGGTAATAAGCATGTACATACACATACTGTTAAACACACACATATACACACACCACCACCACCACCACACCACACTCAACATGTATTTGTTTGTGTAGCCATTAGGATGGTTGGTCCTGGTTAGTTAGTTGGCTTTTATGGTATTACCAAGCCCTTTCTCTTCTCTGCCCACTGCTATTATAAAACCAGAGAGGTTATGGATGTATCAGGCTGAGTCATGGCCTTATTATTAGTTTTGATTACTTCTTCCTAGATTTAGCTTCATTCAGCAGGAATTCTCAGTTATTCTCCCCCCCCTGCTTCCCCCCCCCATCTTCCACCACCATGTTCATTTCTTTACATTTCTCACCTTCAAGATTATTTGGATTGTATTAGTGAGACCAAACAAAATTTCATAATTAATGTGTTGAAAATCCTAACATTTCTCTTGGGTTTCATAGCTCTTTGACAACTTGGCAGAAGTCCTAAATACTCATTTCCAGAAAGCAGAAAGGTCAGAAGTTCCTGAACTCTGACTGTATACATAACCTGCAGGCTCAGTTTTCCTGGGATGTTATTTAATCTTCATGGTGATAGGTTTCTAACCTTCACATTTGAAGAGTTATCTAATCATTATTGGACTTGACAGGTGATAATAAAGAGCTCCGAGAACTCTCGCCAACACATCAAGATATGCATAAAACTGTGGACTAACTCACTTTGAATACAGACACCTCAGGATGATTGTGCATTAGTTAATATTAATAGTTTATCTCCATGTTGCTTAGACATCAAAATGAAACCACAAGCATCTCATAATACAACAAAGACCAGGCATATCCTGATTTGAGCAGAGGTCATAGAATCAGCACTCCTGTGTTGAGCTGGCCGTGTCTTCATAGATTGCTATTGAAATAAGTAAGTAAGTAAGTAAAAAAATAAATAAATAAATAAATAAATAAATAAATAAATAAATAAATAATAAATAAATAAATAAATAGAAATGTGTCTAGGAGAGAGAACACATTTTATTTGAATTGTCTAGAGAATGTTTGTTTTTATTATTGCTTGTTTGCTTTCTGTAGACTATATTTTTAAACATTTGACTTGCATTAGATCTCAATCTTTACATTATTTCATGTTTCCCACTATCTTTGTGGGGATCCCTGAAAGCTTTACAGCCAGTAGTGAAATGATCTGTAGAGAGACAAGAAGGAAACTCAGTTAGACATGACTTAGTTAAACAGGCTAGTTCAAACGTCTGGAGTCTGACCCTGAGCGACTTATTTTTTGCATTATTTTTTAATTTTTTTTTTATTTTTCGAGACAGGGTTTCCCCATGTAGTTCTGTTGCCTGTCCTGGATCTCACTCTGTAGACCAGGCTGGCCTCGAACTCACAGAGACCTGCCAGACTCTGCCTCCAGAGTGCTGGGATAAAAGGTGTGTGCCACCACCACCTGGCTATTTTTTTTTTTTTTTTTTACGTATTTTAACACAGGAAAACATTTATCTTAACAATTATCACAACAAAGCTTATGGCATAATTACATGAAACATCTTGCCAAGTATATGTCTTTTGCAAAGTACCTGTGAGCTCTTTAGTAAGAATGGGATCTATTGACTGAGAACAATGTTCATGATAAGGATCTAGGGAGGAAGGGTGTGTAATAAGCATAATAGCAAACACTTTTGCAAACTACATGGGATTTCTTTCATAAGAATGGAAGCAGGTCAACATACTGACCCTACAGATAGTAAAAGATTTCCAGGCTGTTAAACATCCATTCCAGGCTTCTGGACAGAACAAGCTTGTAAATCCCTTCCACTGAAGAGAAAACCCTGCATGTTCAACAATGGTGGTTTCTCTGGTGCTAGCTGTGAGCATGTGGACCTCTGCATATCTTCACCTTAACAGTAACTAAGTAACTGACACAAGGAATGTATTTATACAGCTAAGAGGTGGAGGAGGCAGAGCTTAGAGGAGACAGTCTGATGTTAGGACCAATGTCCAGTCACTAAACCAAATTGTGTGGTCAATAAAAGCCTAAACTACTCATGAGAATAATGGAAGAGATTACTCTGTGGTGAGATGGCCCTATGATTCAAACTGATACAGAAAAAGGTGGTCAGGAGGCTGCCATGAAGCATCAGTAGCTGAAAAACCTCCCCCTCATAATTACAACAGCGAATGTATTCATCTATTTAACGATAATAGCTTCAAAGTTTTTTGAATAAAGAGAGCTATGTTAATTCAAAACCAGAAAAAAAATCCCACATCATTAATAAGAATGTTTCAAAAGTAGATTGTAGCTAAATCTGTGTTATGCATTATGATTCTTTTAAGGCTTTTTAATTTTTTTTCATTTTACCTACCATCCCCAGTTCTCTCCCTCCCCTTCTTCCACCCTCTTTTAAGACTTTTTAAACGAAAGCTTGAAAGAAAAATAAATATTATTTAAAAAATAACTTTTGTGAAATACGCAGTGTCAAGATGTTGCTTACTGTACTCTCTACCTAGAAACTTAAAATTCAACAGCCGTAATAGTTCCAGGACAGCCTGGGATGCCTCACACAGTGAGCGAGGCATTGGCCTTGTTTTTAAACTGTTTGTTACTTCTTTCTTTCCCTTCTGTGTTGATTTGATTATGAAGTATTTAAGTTTAAAATCCATGCATCCAAGCTATTCTTGGTATAGCTAAATTCAAATCCATCTACATCATCTAAAGCAGTGGTTCTCATCCTGTGAGTCACAGCCACTTTGGGAGTCAAATATTAGATATCCTGCATATCAGATATTTAGATTATGATTAATAATAGTAGCAAAATTGCAGCTATGAAGTAGCAATGAAATAATTTTATGGTTGGAGGTCACCACAACATGAGAAACTGTATTAAAGGGTCACAGTATTAGGAAGGTAGATAACCAGTAGTCTAGAATGGCTTAAAGGAACAGATTTAATTCTTACTGTGACAGGATATTGAGTTATACAGTAGAGTTGCTATCAGTCTTGCCCATTCTCCTTCTAAATGTTCATGTTATATATAGCTGCCATCACCAAAATAATTAAAGTGATGATGCTTATTGTCAGCTCCTATGAATTATTAACACCAATTGTAGTAATTCCCGGCACACAACTCAACCTTTTACAGAAAGGAAAACTGCAGAAGGCTTAAACACATTAAGAAAATTTAATTGGTAACATGGTCAAGAAATAATTAGCTATCTCTTTCAAATATTTTACTTTTATTTCCTAATCAGTTTGTCTGCAGAAGGCATCTGTTTAGGTGCCAAAAATCCCAGTGTGATATTAACTGAGTACAGTTCATTTGATATAATTTCCCATCACAGTTTTAAATGATGAGATGGCAGATCCAACTCTCACCAACATGGTACAGTTATTACAAAAGATTCAGTGAAGGCTTACAGATTGGATTCATAAAATAAGAACTTATCGAGTTAAAATGGGAATTATGAAGATAAATTGAGAAATGTCTAAAAGAAATAAAAAATTATTGCATTGTGAGTATTCCGAGAGTGGCTGACTGTAGTATGCAATATCCACGTAACAGCATTAGGAATTAAAGGTATGCTATTGATGAAGATTGATGTGTTACCTTTGTGGATAGAACTTGGGCAGTTTTGAATAAATATTGTAATAATTGATCATTCTGTGTGATGTGCAACTGTTAAATGACTTGATTTATGGCAGCATTCTCCCAATGTTGGCTATGACAGATTTGCTTTGCATTTCTTCTAATAAAACCATGCTCAAACCTTCAATTACCCATAGTAAAATACTGCAAACCAGCAGAATAGGAGTGGGTGCAGACTTCAGCACCATTCAGAGCTTGGCCTCAACTGGAACCATTTCTGTCAGGTATGCTCAAAACAGGAAGACACTAACTGCTGCCTAACGAGACTGGAATACTCTGTGACAGTGGTAGAATTGGGTTAGGGAAACCCCTTTTATAGCTGCTGGGTTATCTCAGCAGGTCCAAGAAAGCTTCTGAAAGATCAGGAAAAGTTATCTTGACATACTAATAGGAAGTGAGTTAAAAAAAAAAATCAGGCTTCAATGTAATTCAATATGTGGCGAGAGAGCCAAGAGCCCACTGGCTTCTAATCAGTTTATTCAAAGAAATATTTCATTAATAATGCCATTGTCTCTAGTCAGATGAGCTTATGAAAAATGAACCTGGGCCATGTGTGTTGTTTCAAATACACAAGTATGAGTTTTAGGAACTATTATGACTCTTAGGCTATGAGGTTAAAATGTAAAATTCACTATTTAAGTAAACCAGACATTGCTAAAATACCCTTCTGCTGATCATCAGATTTGCTATAAACCAACATATAGATTTCTAGAGATATTTAACACACAGGATTGTCTAGTGAGCTTTTTAATGTTTGTTCAAAAATTTAAAATATACTTTGTGAATTTTCATCTTTATTTAATAAATAATTAGTTCTTTGTAGTATGGAAGAGTGATTCATAGATTAATAAACCTCATGATTAGATATTTATTTAGAATATGAATTTTGAATTGTGAAAATAGGAACTCAAACCCACTTACTGAGGCTGACACAATTCCTAATGTCATTGTTTTCTTGTCACCTATCCTGGCTGCAGTAGTTGATTTCAACACCTTAATATTATTGTGGATTTTGTATTTTCTCTGTCCCACCTCATTATTAACAATGTCCTGAGTGTGAGGAAGTCTTTAATAAATTTTAACTTACTAAGAGAATATTTATTTACATTACTCATGATATATAAAGACGTATTATAGTTGACACCAAAGAAACTTGAATTCCTATATCCTACCTGTTCTCTAAGCCTTTCTATTATAAAATTATTTTCCTGTTAGCTTGTTCAAATATGAAGCTTTCAAATGTTCATTGTATAATGTGTTGTTGATCAGGTTCAAGGCCTCTGGCTTCTGGTACACTGCCAATACTGGATCCTTACCAACACCCCTCATGGATACCCTGCTGTTACCCAAGTCATAGAGTTCCTAAGGCGATATATCTGCAGAAACAGTTCCTTCAGTTGCTCTAGCAGGTCATAGATGGAGTAGATGTTGGGTAATATCAACTCAAAGCCCTGGATATGTGTTTGGGCGGTAGCTGAGTTGGTCAATGAGGGCCCCTGGGACTATCTCCCTCAGGAGAAGGACAGAGCCAGCTCTTCCTTGCCTGTGGTGAGTGATGGGGTCAGATTTTCAAATTGGGGGAGGGGGACAGGCAGCTCTCCTATGACATCCAGGTCCAAGCTGCTGCTGCTGACCATGTCTGGGTCAGTGGTCGTCCTGCATCTGTGGTCTGTGTTAATGTCCATTTTCTGTGTTACCACAGGGGCCCATGCAAACCATGTGTTGAGGTACGAAGGTCATGCTTAGTTGGCCGCAGCCCTCACTGACCAGGGGAGAGCTGTGGCCCCCTCACTGGAGATCTGACCTCTCCTCTTGCCGGCCCTGGCATAGCTGACCCCCAATGACATTGGCATGGGAGAGCTGACCCCACCCCTCACGCAAGTTGTTTTCGGCAAATGCATAACTTTAAATTATCACCTGTTACATTTACAACTGTAGAGGCCATTCTTGAGTTTTGAGTTCTCAGCTAACAATGACTATCATATACATCATGTGTCATATGAAAGGTAGTAAGTCTATATTCCTGTTCATTACCATTTCTTCTTCTATCCACCTCTTTTGATCCTTTCTGTCATTGTCTCATAGGGGTCATAGCAATGATTTACTTTTTATTTGTTGTATTGGGGATTGGATCCACAGCCTTGTGCACAGTAGTCAAGCACTCTATCAGTGAGCTACAGGATTGATTTTGCATTTTCCCTTTTTAAATATGTTTGGAACCTCATATTTTAAAGTTGTTCTTTAATACACACACACACACACACACACACACACACACACACACACACACAAACACATAGGAATTTTGTTGATAAAATATGCTTGAGAAGGATGAAACAACAGTAAGAACTTTTTCTGAAGTATGTGAGAACACTTATTCTCAGCAACTGCAGATGATTAAGATTTATGTCTTAGCTTCTTTCCTGGTTTTGGTAATAAAAATTCTGATAAGGAACACAATGAATCGCTCATACAATTAATACATAATTTGGGGGGGTCTAGGAAGTCCAAGATGAAGATAGCTGGTCATTTTCTAGTTTGTATCAGTTCATCTTTCACCATGTTCATATGGAAGGAAGTGTGAGAGAGTTTGGTAGGGTTTCTTTTTATAAGGACAAAAATCTTATTCAAGCTCCTGACCTCAATATCTCCCACAGGCACTGTCTTCTGCCTATATAACCACAGGGATTAAGTTTCAACTCACAAATTGTCTGTTCTGGGTAAACAAATAGTCTATATATTGTGCATATGAGTCTGTACTTCTGTTCATTTTCATTTTTCAGAACAAGACCGAGGGAAGAGCCTCATTGTCACTGAATAAACGGTGAGCCTATTTTGAAAGGTGTGTCTTATTACCTAAGGTATATTCCATCTGTGAGAAATAATTTGTCTTCTAAGAACTATATTCTCAGTAATTGAAACTCGGTAGTAGCACTGGATGAAGGTGGAAACAGGTTGTTACTGTCGTAGCAACTTTATGTTTACATCCTGAGACACTTAAGTTCACTCACTCTATCATGGATTTTGGGTCACACAGACTGAAAATTTACCTCCAGTAAATATATGACCCTGGGGAAGTTATTTAGTATATCAAAGATCTCATCTAGAAAGTGGGGATATTGACAGTCTTGGCTATGTAGAGTTCTGAAAAAGTTAAAGCAGAGCACATTATTTTTAATGGGAAATAAACCTTCACCAGTAAGAATGACTGGCTTTATTTTGTCAAAGAGTTTGAACTACTTTAAGACAGTAGAAATATTGACAATTTCTTAACCTCTCAGCTATTTTAATCTATAAATACAAGCAATTTATTAGAATAAAACATTATCTTTTAACTGTACATAAAGGCAACTGTGTTCTTATTACTTTTTTTGAAAATTTGATTTTACTTTTAATTGGAAGAAGTTAATTTGTTAAAGAAATTAATATCTGAAACTATACAACCTTCTTTAATACATTTTAAAGCACACTTTTTATCCATATGATACGTATTTATAATGACCTTGTAATGGAGCTACCCATGAGAAATATAGGTCTTGTCCACAGACATAGTATCTGCAAACATTTCAAGTTTTATTTAATAACAAATAATCAACAAAGTGAATGCTATGATTTTTAACTTTTTATTGTTGCCATCATTTTGAGACAGAATCTTAATATGCATTCCAGGCTGTTCCAGACTCTTAAATCTCCTGCTTCAGCATCTGGAGCATTGTAATAATAGGTTTTCACACCCAATGATCATAAATTCTAATTTATTCATTATAAATTCTTCCATGTAATCGCATACTACAATACCATATTATCTATTTTCAGGTTCATTATTACAGTCTATAGATCTTGATATATCATTTAAACTTTGTTTTACTTTCTGTAATATACACACTAGAGTATGCCTTGAAGTATTCAGAGTTTAGAGTGTACTTATTCTGAAGGTATGTACAAATACACACCACTACTACTGCCAGCACCACCATCACAAAAACCACCAATGCTGCCACCATAAATACCACTAGAACCATGACTACTCCCATTACCAAGACCATCATTCCCATACCCAATACTGACACCTAATGCACCAACACCACTGCTATCAGCATCAGCATCATCAAAAACCACTACCACCACCATCAACAACAGCACTGCCAGCTCACACCACAGTACCAGCAACAGCACCACCACACATTGATATGAGAAATAAGTATCCATTTAATAAAATTCCTCTTGTTGGAAATATTTTAGGAATGATTGTTTTAATATAAATACTGGGAAGCACTTTTATCCTTATAAATATATTCTTATATAGATAGAAGTAAACTTTTTGTCTGAAAATTGTTGCATCAGCTTTTTTATACAAATTTTTATTAACATAATTTAAAATTTTTAATGTATTTTGATCATATTTTTGCCTTCCCCCAAGTCCATCAAGAATATCTCCCTCTCCTTATCTACCCAACTTTAAGTTTTTTTGCATAAAAACAAACCAAAAACCCAATTCAACAAAACCCAGTACAACAACCCCCTCATATGTAGAAAACAAAATGCAAAAACACCTCAAAACAAAACAAAAACACTGAAATGTAAGTAAATGAAAGAACATACACACAAAAACTATGGAGTTCATTATTTGTTGGTCAACTACTCCTGAAAATGGGGCCTTCAGTGTCACTCTACTGAGTTTTTCCTCTCCAACAGATACAAATAATAGTTCTGTTAATCTTTACCTTAGTGGCTAGATTCACATTCATTCATTCATCCACTCATTGTTTTGTTTTGTTTTGAGACAAGTTTTCTCTGTGTAACAGTCCTAGCTGTCTTGGAGCTAGCTCTATAGACCAGGCTGACTTTGAACTCAGAGATCTGCCTACCTCACCTCCCAAGTGCTGGGATTAATGGCATGCACCACCACTGCCCAGCTCATCCATTTACTTTTTTAAAGAAAATACAACAAAATAAAATATAATAAGGTAGACCAAAAAAATTATCACATCATTGTGGTTGGCTAAGACAAGTCAATAGAGGTAAAAGAGTCCAAGAGTGAGAGACTCACTCATTCCCACACTCAGGAATCTCATAAAAACTGGAAGCCATAAGCAGTGGTGGCGCACGCCTTTAATCCCAGCACTTGGGAGGCAGATCTCTGTGAGTTCAAGGCCATCCTGGTCTACAAAGCAAGTTCCAGGACAGGCTCAAAAGCTATACAGAGAAATCCTGTCTCAAAACAACAACAACAACAAAAATTGGAAGTCGTAAATTAAGTGCAAAAGATCTGGTAAGATCCATGCAGACCCTGTACATGCTGCTTCAGTCTCTGTGAGTTCATATGAGCTTTATATATGTTGACTAAAAGGGCCTTGTTCCTTGTTGTCCTCCAATCCTCCAACTCTTGCATTCTTTCTGCCTCCTCTTCTGTGGCGTTTGCTGAGTTTCGAGGCAAGCTATCTGACAGAGACATCCCATTTAGGGCTGTGTTCCAGGTCCCTCACTCTCTGCATAATGTTTGGCTCTGGGTCTCTGCATTTGTTCCCTTCTGCAGTAGTCTTTCTGTTGGTGACTGATCATGAGCATCGCAGAATATCATTAATAGTCATTTTATCACTGTATTTTCTTTCTTTCTTTTTTTCATTTGGTTTTGCCCTATGTCTCTAGGCTGTCTAGTTTCATGTTCTTGGTTACCCAGGAGTGTTAGATATGGGTTCCATATAGTGGAGTGGGCCCTAAGTCAGGTCAGTTATCAGTTGGTTACTCCCACGAGGTTTGTGCCACCTTTGCCCTGGTATATCTTAGAGGTTGTACTTTAAAATATAAACATGCTGCCATCTCTTCTCTTCCCTTTTGTTTTCTTTTTCTTTATCAACTTCTCTTTTCTGGCATAAATAGTACATGTTAGGACTCAATATCTTAGACTTCAAAGACACACTAATGTTGATTTATAGGCTATGATCCTGTTATTAGCAGGGTACCTTGCATTATTAAAATTTTCTGACTGAATGTCCTCATATATCAACTAAGGTAGTAGGTAATTGCTTTACGAAGTATTTAAGAGGACTCAATTAAATAATATATACAAAAAATCAGCATCTTATTTTTATGAGCCAAACACATAACAAAATTTAAAATTGTTACTAGGATCAAGTAAACGCTACTATACACATTTCTATAAAATGCTTGGATAAAATAGAGGTAGGGATGTGTGTGGTCTGGAAATGCTATGAGAATGTTACAGGAGAATATGCCTTTGCCTGAAGAGAAGGATACCAAACATTTATAAAGTGTGACTTTCTCAGTTAAATGACATTCTATTCTCCATGTCTGTAATAAACTCTATAATATTTACTTACATTAAGCAACTTAGAAGGAACACCATGTGGAAAATGCTATATATAAATGTATATATAAATTTGATGCCTAGTTTTCTATCCTATCTGCACACTCCTTTTTCTAGGGCTCAGCAGCTCCATATTTATAGTATACTTTGATGGGGCTTCCAATCTCTACCATCAGCAGTCAGATTATGGCTCCTGGACCAGTCAGTGCAGAACTTCTACCAAAGACACTCTTCATAACAACTCATGGTGGCCCTGCAAGAATAGCAAAGGATATGTAGCAGGAAGCATCTGTGTGTCACCATGTTCAGGTCATAGAAAATTCTTAATAACAAATTTGCTACTTACTTCCAAAGGTCAAGTTTGTGGCTCAGTTATGGATACATGAGGAGAAAAGGCAATGTTTGAATAGACTGGGAGGGGGGAAGGTCCATGTCAGGTAATTTCCATAATAGTAACTTTGTCAAGGAAGTATCACAAATAACACCATAAAAGAAAACAGCATTCCTTTTTGGTCAAACCTCGAGTAATGGAATGACATAAATGAATGCTGTCAGTCAAAATCTATTAGGACCCTGTAGCCATTACCCTGTAAACCCAGCCCTTACTCAGAGTCAAATATTAACCAATCAACACTGCCTTTATCTATGTGTTGGTAATTAAATAGTGAGAACCTGACCTGAAATGAGGACAGCTCCCCAATGAGAATCTTCTTAGCACATTGTCATGTGGAGGTGGGTCTCCTCTACCACCTGTCTGCAGGTTCATTGATATGCACTCAAAAATTTGGATTTTTTTTTAATTTGGTCTGTATAGGAGATAGGTTTGTGCTGTTCTCTAGTATCCCACCAAAGTAACCTCATTTTTTTTTTATCAGTAACAATAACTTTATTTTCTAACAGGCAATTTTCCTACTGCTTCAGTATTTTCCTCTCAGAAAACACAAGTTTTAGAACTGGATCACTTGGCCCTTTCTCTTCTTGTCTCCTCCCAGTTCAAAATGCTTGCACCTCTTAATGGCCAGCATCCTCTTGGATCTGCAGTTGGGCTCGACACACTCAAGCCTGAGCACAATCTTCTTTGTGGTTTTGGCCTTCTTTCGGAAAATTGGCTTTGTCTGCCCACCGTAACCGCTCTGCTTCCGGTCGTAGCGCCGCTTCCCTTGGGCGTACAGGGAATCCTTGCCCTTCTTATACTGGGTCACTTTGTGAGGCTGATGCTTTCCACATTTCTTACAGAAAGTCCTCCGGGTTTTAGGTACGTTGACCATTTCTGCAGTAGAGGTGTCTATGCGATGAAAACTAGAGCCCCGGCGTCCGAGATCGCCGCTTCCACCGCACGAGCCGAAGAGGAAAGGCCAAAGTAACCTCATTTAACACAGCATCACACATATAGAAGGTGGATTGTGGATTCAGTTATAACTTGTTTAGAATGTGAGGTCTAAAACTTCATTGTTAGGAAATCATGTTCTGTGATAGGTTTCTTAGTAGTTTTTTTTCCTGTTAAAAACTTCATTTCTAAATAGAAATCATATAAATGGAGTCAGTTTATATTATGTAATGTGATAGGTTATTTTTAAAAACCTGTGATACACATTTAATTTGTAATAAATTTTAATCGCTGTTTCTGAGCTTCCAAATTAAGCTGCAAAATAGTAGTAATGGAGTTTTTATTTTTGAATTATTATAGGAATGTTTTGTTTGCCTATTATTTGCATTGATATTTTATTTAGGAGAAATTATTGATTAATATCTGGAGCTTGCACTGAATGTACTTATAAACTTTTTGAACATGTGTTTGCTTTTAACTTGACAGTATTCACTAACTACCATGAGATACTACAGCACCTTAAATAACAATAGTGAGAAAACATCCTTGATCAGTGATAATCTCCCAGGCTCTTTCTACCCTATGCTATTAGATTCTATTTTCTATTCCTAAGTTGGATTTCTGTTTCCCCACTTTTAATTATTACTGTAACTTTTGGTCATTCTGTATCTTCATACATTTTAAGAAAGTCACTAGACACACATATCTTCTTAATACAAATATGTGCATGAACTTATTATTTACTGATATGCATATTGGTGCTACTAATTCTCTCTTTAGAACTTTGTATTTTTGAGCTGTAGATTACCAGCAGGATATGAAAGCCGCTAGCACAAATTAGAAAGA
The DNA here is from genome assembly GCA_902168415.1 of Peromyscus melanophrys. Taxonomy (NCBI): domain Eukaryota; kingdom Metazoa; phylum Chordata; class Mammalia; order Rodentia; family Cricetidae; genus Peromyscus; species Peromyscus melanophrys. Next base: position 4,697 of record CABHPR010152648.1, on the reverse strand, counting down.
AACAATAAGGAGTAGTATGTGGGAGGGTTTGAAATGATAAAAGAAAAGTGGAAAATAATTAATTATAGTGTAATCAGAAAACAAAACATGTTTTGACTGTATAACAGTTAAGAATTATGCTGACTTAGTATGGTGGCCTTTGTCTGTTCTCCTCCAAGGTTCATGACCTCACTAGCCCTGGGTAGTTGGCTCAGTCTCAGGGAAGCTGAGAAGCCATGAAGTCTCAACAAAATAACTGCCTAAATAAGATCTAAAGAAAGACACCACCTATAGACATGCTAGAATGGAAGGGGGAAATCTCACAGGGCCATGGCCCTAGGAAAAGAATTATAGGCAACTAAGGACTGTGGAGAGCAGGAGAAATAGTCTTCCCCAGGGAACAGACCAAGGATATATTATCCATATGAAATTGTGTGCACTGAAATCAAGCAAACACACACACACACACACACACACACACACACACACACACACACACACACACACACACACACACACACACACACACACACACACAGACACACAGACACAGACACACACACACACACACACACACAGACACACACAGACACACACACACTTTCTTTTCACTTTCTGGAAATGTAGATTGTTCTTAATCTTTTTGTTATAACAAACAATTCTAGGTACAGTGTCCCATGTATAAATGTATGTGATTGCCTCTCTATGGCGAAATTGTTGGGTGTCACAGTACATACATTGTCAAATTTCTAGATATTGTCAAATTACCCTTCAAATTGGTTGCATCCATTTAAATTCCCACGAGTGGGTTATAAAAAATGTATTTGCTGCATATCCTTGTCAAAATATGTTTCTGTCAAACTTAAATGCTGCCAGTCTCTGAGTGTTAAGTCATTCCTGACTATAGTTTTAATTTGCTGTCTGCTTACTATTGGTGAGATTAAATATTTTCACACACAAATCCCAATTTTCCTTCATTCAATCTCCTGTTGTATGTATTTGTTCATTTTATTGTATTAATTTTATCTCCCCCTCAATTCCTCCCTCCCTTGTTCTCTCCTTTCTTTCCTCTATCACTTTCTCTTTCTCTCCTTCCCTCCCTCCCCCTCCCTCCTCCTCTCTCTCTCCTCTCTCTCTCTCTCAAACATTTGTTACTAGAGCAGAATGCAGAATGAAATAATAATCTTGAGCCAGAATGGAAACCAACTGTCTCACCAAGTAAAACAATTGCAATTCACCTGACACTTTTTTTTAAACAAAAGCATAGCTTTCTTTATGAAAGTACTATTCTTCTTCTTTACATATAAGTATTAATTTATCACCCCATTTATGTCAATAATAAATTGCTTAATGCCTGATGTTCTGCTATACAAAGTTCACAAATTAGTCACCTAATGAATATCTCCTATTTTCCATAAAAGTTTTAAGTTGGTTTGTATCTGTTTTTGACTACCTTGACAATTAAATGTCAAAGAAAATTGCTGATTATTTTACGTGAACCTTCCTGCGACATGTTTTAAATTTATAGTGAAAACTTTTAGTAGTTATCATACTACAATGTTTGTATTGTAGATGTTTGATATAGAGTTAGATTAAATTGTCTAGGTCACACATGTTTACCTTTTTTTGAATAAACATGTTCACTCTGTTTTCTCATCTTCTTACAATATCCCTTAGTGAAAGGTGAAATGTCACGCTGTTCTGAGACTGAGTTAAGTGATGGTGAGGGTGTTTTCTGTTTATTTCTACCTTTAATTGCTCCATATAATTTCTAATTTCTTTCATTTTCCATCTAAATCAGTGTATATTTGTTGATTTCCATCAGTATTTTGTGTGGTTAACTGCTTATTTACTAATTTTGTTCATGATTTTCTTCCTTCAATCTCATATTTATTCTTAAGAATTCAGTTTTGTTTTCACTGAAAGACACATTTACGATTTGCCTGGCATTTGAATATTACTTATAAAAATGTCTACAGTCTACTGTTTTATAATAATACTGTGGTCATGGGTAAAAGTACATCCTTTCTTTTTTTTGTTGTTATCACAACTTGAAAGTTATTACTTACCCACTACTGAAAATCCCTACCCGAAACCTGTCATTAATCCTGGCATCTTTCCATTTTTCTGTCTGGGGCTAAGATCTCCTTGACATCTTCTATATTTTCTAGTTTAGTAGCACATGTTAAAGGTGGGACTTTCTGTTCTATTCCCTAGCCGTAATTCCTCCTCCAATAAAGTTGCTTTAATGTTGTGCGATTGTTACACTTTGAAGCTATTTGTATTCTGTCTTACTCAGCTTACCTTGGTGCTTTTAATGGGGATATCTGAAGGATAATAGAATTGTATTGTTGTGATAAACTAATGTTTCACTCAAAAAGTTTAAGTTTAGAAATTATTCCATATATAAAACATGCACAAAACTCTAATGTGATAAAGGTATTTAAGAAAATATATGTTCTATAGATGAAGTCAAAGAGATGTAATTAACAGATCTACAATAGATAGAAGAGAAATCAAACACCTTATAAAATCTGTAAAAAGATAAGACCTTTAGATAGATAGATAGATAGATAGATAGATAGATAGATAGATAGATACTAAGCACATCAGAAACACAACGGCATGTTACTTTCATTTCTTAGAAGAATATAGTAGCACATTACTGTGTCTTTTCAAAGGAAAGGAATATTATTAACACTGACTATAGTACAGCATTGGTTTAGGTTCTCAAAATTAACCATCTACCTCTAAATTGAAGAAGAAGAAGAAATCAAATATTTTAATAGAAAGGTAAAGATAAGTCATTTGGTAACAGAAATTGGAGCTGATGCAAAACATCTGTTCTGTCTATTCTTTCCTATCTGCCATGTAGTTCTCATAAGTTACTTCAAAGCTCTTTACCTATAATGCTCATAAAAACTATAAGAAAATTATTTAAGCATATTTGAATCACTTCCTACCCAAATAGTACCTGTTTCTTATTGGCGAAATTACTAAGGCCACTCCACGTAGTTAAAAGGAGATTTATTTAAAGGCGTAACTCACAAATGAAGGGATAGGTAGATGATGGGTTCTGGAAGAGACGCAGCGCAGTCCGGCGGTGTTCTCTGGAGAACTTTCCTCGGTCTACCTCTAGCGTCCAGGTCCAGGAAACAAGAGAGCGCCGCGCATCCCGATCTCAGGTCTTCAGCCCTCCCTTGGCCCCGCCTTGTAGGCGTGATAGTTACGGAAGCCTCAAAGGGTTGGAACTTCCAGACCAAAGCTGGAATGGTTACCCACTACATCTCCCCTTTTTTGTCTAAATAAGAAGGTTCTAACTTAATACAAGATTATATACAAAGGAATGGTTTTCAAATATTGTCCAGGAGTAATGAAGGATAATGACCTAGATAAGATGGAACTACAATCAGTGCAAACAATGTCAAGCAAGAAACACATACTAAAATCCAGAGAAATATAGAGCATAGGTAGATGGCATGTTACAAAGATCATTCCAAAAGGTGTCCTATCCTAAAGAATCTGAATCTAATACTTAATATGTTCTATCTAAGATATTATATATACTAAGTCGTAACTATAACTGCTAGTCTTCAATCCCATCAAAGACCTGAGAAGGAATATAAAGGTACCTGAGAAATGGTAGATGGATGCAAGCAACTTTCGGGAATCTTGCAAGAGTAGACAGAGACAGCTGGCAGCCTGGACAGTCACCTAATGTTTCTCAGCATTGTTGGTGCATTCAAATTGGCTACAGGCCCAAAGCATCTGACAGACCATTTTCAGAAGCAGGAATTCTGAAAGACCATCTTACCCTGTCTTGGCAGAGTACAGTGGTCGCTTTCCTTGTGTCCCGCTTGTCCAGAAAGGACAGCATTGATACTGTCAGCAGTCGAGGCAAGGGCAGTTCTTTGCCCAGTAGGCCATTTTGTGCCAAGAAGACAAACTTCCAAATGGAAATGTCTTAGAAGCCCAACATTCTCTCGGGATCAAATTGGTGCTGCCAGGAGCAATTGTGTCTCACGTCAACAGAATTCTAAGTTATTTAAATGCCATATTCTCTAGGTCTATGAAGTGTTTGAAGATTACCTGTCCATCCGACCTATGTATCTGTAAATCTGGACAACCTAACTAGCATAACTATAGAGATGACAAGCATAGGTGACTATAAATCTATAAGTCTTTTCTACCTAAATAACCTAAGGACTAAGGCTTCATGTAAACAAGGTAAACAGTCTATAAGCAAATGTACGGTAAAGGACGATGACTTCAAAATTGTGACAATACACAAGATATTTATAACAGAGGTAGGAATGTATAGTGCAATATGCAATATGACAATAATCCTAAATATATATCAATATACAAAATATCCTAAACAGAGGTAGAACATACATACACTATGACAGATATAAATTTACATTTGCATCAATATACAAATATTTCAAATAAGAGTAGAAATGTATGTACATTATAACAAATATAGTTCTGTATTTGTATCAATATACAAATTATCTTAAACAGGAATATAAAAATAGTTTACATTTGTATCAACATATAGGGATCCATAACAGTGCAAATTACAGTGCAAATCATCTAAGGCTGCTATTTTACTAAATTTGTTTACTAGTATATACAATAATCTACCATATCCATTCCATTTCTTCTTTTCCTTTTTTTTTTTTTTTTTTTTGAGAATGCTGAGTCAAATATTTTCT